>SJYX01017569.1:145438-166472 GCA_006410675.1 Oreotragus oreotragus | reverse complement strand
GGACTGAGTGACTTCACTTTCACTTTTCTCTTTCATGCATTGGAGAAGGAAATGGCAACCCACTCCAGTGTTCTTGCCTGGAGAATCCCAGGGATGGGGGAGCCTGGTGGGATGCCATCTATGGGGTCACACAGAGTTGGACACGACTGAAGTGACTCAGCAGCAGCAGCAAGCCATCAAGATTTGGGGCTCAGTGGTTTTTTTTTTTTCCTACCATAGCATAACTTGGCCTAAGACTTATAGAGAAATATTTCTCAAAATAATTTGACACAAAGATGTAATTCAATTGTTTCTGTTATACAACCACACTGGTGTGAGGGGCACAGCAAATACAAAAATCTTGTGTGGATTCTAATGTAATATAGTACAGTAACAGAAATTACTGTTATATATCAAATTAATGACTAGTATTTACAGAGCTGACCTTTCATACAGTGTTATGGGGGTATAAATTGTTTACTTGTTGTTCAGTTGCTAAGTCGTGTCTGACCTCACAGTCTGTAGCATACCAGGCTCCTTTGCCCTCCACTATCTCCTGGAATTTGCTCAAAAACTGGCACATTTCTAAAGGATAATTTTTAACATATGTTAAAAATATTAAAATACAATCTGACACAGTTATCTTACTTTAGAGAAGGAATAAAATATGCAAAATATAAGCAGAGGTGCCGGGGGCCAGCGTGAGGAACTCAGCCCATGGCAAAGGTCATGAGGAAGGAGGCTTCGGCATACGCAAAGGCGTGATCAAGCCTCAGGAGACCCCCTGTTCCCGAGCATCTACCCCAAAACCAGAGTCTGTTTTCTGCTCTCACCTACACCTTTGACCTTCCGGGGAGCTCTCCCCCATAACCGTTTCTCTCGGAGAAGGAGTAAACGTGCAGCTCCAAGTCAATAAAAATTCCTGGGCGTGACAAGAGTGTTTCAGCTTACGAACTCTGAAGGTTATCTAGCCCACCTGTATAGGTTCGTCCGGCCGCATGTGATGGTTTACAGCCCCCCAACCGTGAGAGGCATGAGATGTTTTAGACTTACTAAAGGCAAATTCTTGTGGGAAGTTAGAAATTATTAGTATAGTGGGTTGATTGAAAATTATATTGGTGAAGGGTTTTTTCATTTGTTGTGTCAATAATTGCTGCTAATTCCCTGCCCTGGGTGGGACAAGGGTGTCTCAGGTCAAACCTCTCTGCTGACAGACTAGCTTGTGTGACAACCTCTCAACCATAAACAGCACAGAGAGTTTGGAGTATTAGCATAGGGCTTTTCTCATTGTTGAGTCAATGATTGCCACCAGGCCTTCATATCCTTAGGCACCTGGGAATATATTAATCAATGTATTTGGAATATAAAAAAGGAAATACAGTAGTTTTTAAAGGTTAGCAATACTAGACTTTTCGAGTTAACGAATTTTCTTCTTTATTATAGATCACTGTACTTTGTTATAAATCACTGTGTCCTTGCTATGTAAAAATGTAACTTTATCACTATCTTAAGACTAAGTAGATCTTAAGGGGAACATTGGTGAAAGGATTTTCATTTGTTGGGCTGATGTTTGCTGCTAAACCTCCATATTTCCTGCCCTTATAATGAATATAACTAGCATATAGGAGAAATAAGTATTAACCTTTAAGCATATAGGAGAAATAAGAATTAACCTTTAAGATTAATCATGTTAACCTTGGGTTAAATAAATTCCTTTCTTGATTGTAACTCACTACACCCTCACCCTATAGGAATGCAACTTTATTTGGAGGGTGGTGCCTGGTTTAAGAAAAAACACCCTTGGAAAAAATAAGTTTTTTGGTTATCAGAAAAAAAGGATCATAAAATGTCAGCGAGCCTCATGGCCAGAAGATGATGTAAAAACCCCTAAAACCTTTTTTTTTACGTAAAGCACCTGACTTTGATAAAGGTCAGGACTGCTGACCCCCACGTGACTCTGTATTCATCCCTATATGTAACAAAAGGTATATAAGAAAACCTGAAAAATAAAGAAATGGGTTCAGTTTCTGGAAAGACTGACTCCCCCATGTGGTTCTTTTTTACCTCGTTTTTCCAGCTGAATTCCCATCTGGAGCATGGATGCTATTCCGTGTAAACCAAGTTATTCAGCCTCTTTTTCTCCACTAATATTTCCTACTACACTATCCATTTCTAATCTCTCTATCTGTAATTAATTATGTATTTTCCAAGGACGCCATCCGTCCCCACCTTCGAATTCCCTGGATCCACTGGGGCTGGACCCCGGCACAGAGGAATAGTCATTTTTAATAAGAATAAAACATTTTGAGACAACTAATATTCAAAAGTAGAAGACTGGTAAAATTACCACCTGTAAAGTGAAATATTATGCAGCTGCTAAAGTAATAATATGGAGGAATATTTGATGGGATAAATGTTTTTGATAAAGACCAAAAGCAAAACAGAACTGTAAATAATGCATGACCTCAATTATTTTAATAAACATGTACACAGAAGCTGGAAAGAAATAAATCAACATCTCAACGTAAGATTTAATTCCAATTTCACTGATTTTGAAGTCAAGCTAGTGATGTTAAAATAAGGAATTCCAAATCTTTAGACTAAATGCTAGTGTGACTATAGTTCTACTATCTCTTTTTCAAACAATTGTAGAGATACAGAATTTGTGGTAATTAAATATTTAGTCATTAATTCCAGCTGGGACTGCTGATAATTATGTCCCAATATGATTTCCTCTAGATATCTCACAGGCCATTGATAAACAGATGAGAAGAAAAAAATCAGGGGATTAACAGTAATTATCATCAAGTGGTTTGCTATTAAATTAATTGAATAAAAAGTAATTGGATTATGTATGATCTTCAACAGCTACTAGAGTTTAAACTTTAATTAAATTGTCATAGTCCTCATTTGAAAATGAATGTTTGAGCATAAACTATTTTTAAACAACAAGAATAGCAGAATACTAATCAGGACAGTCTATACTACCAACCTAAGTTGAAAGCTCTGATTTCAATAATTTCCTACACAGTAAAATCACTGGAAAAGGTTGAGCTCTAGTAATCATTTTCATCCTTTTCCAATATTATTATTTAATAGGAAGTCAATTTAGTATCAACTAAAAAAACTCATTCTTAAACAATTAGCCAGGTTTTGTGCATTAAAGAAAACCTAGGCTTTTGAGTTTTGCATGGAAGTTTTTAGAGTCAGATTTCCCCAAGTAAGTCAAAGGTAATATTTTATCAACTATTTTAATATCTACCATGAAAGACATTTTAAACATATGATGTTTAGTGTTCTAAAGTAAGTAAACAAATGTTGTATGTGACGTAGTGTATATATAGTATTTATATAAATATACGCATGCACACACATTCTTGGGTACATGCATACATATAAATAGTGTATATGTGTATATCATCTGGGATGTCTTTCAGGCAGTTTACTTGAAGGCTCTAATGTAGATTGTTAAAGCTTTCAAAGGAAAAAACAAGCAGTTACTTTTTGCTAACCTGCATGGAGATTTTCTAGTTCTAAGCTGCATGGAGATGGTAAAAATAGGAAATTGTCTCTTTCAAACACACAGACTTCAGTAAGAACTAAAGGTGAGATCTTGAGTTTTCTGACTTAAATATTTTTTAATATCCTCAGAGAAAAAAATTTTTAACCTCTTCAAGAAATGCTTAATGAAATGCTTCTCAAGATGCACTACATTATATTTTTTTGAAAAAAAAAATTTTTTTTTAGTTACTTTTAATTTAAACCAAAGACTTAGTCTAGCACTCTGTGGTTGATCTGAATCATCTGCCTTTTAGATCAACATTTTAAATATAGATTTTTACAGCTTTGATCTTTCGTCTGTGATTTGTCTTATCTATTTCAGGAACATTTAACTTTCATTTTAAAATGAGGTCAAATAAAATTAAGAAACTATATTTCTGTTTTTTCAATGCCATTTTATACTATGTATTTGCCTTATTTCATTCGTTTATCTCAGAAGTATTATAAGAAAGATGTTTCCTTTTAAAAAGTGGATGACTGCTGTTTGGAAGGGCTCAATACTTTATTTAAGGTCACACAGGCAGTAAGTGCTAGAACAGGGCATGTAACAGAAAGCTCTGATTATTACACTAATGATAAAAGACATGAGGATGCCCTAGGCCTAACATAGGGTGGGGCTGGGGTCCTCAGAGAAAAAAATTTTTTAACCTCTTCAAGAAATGCTTAATGAAATGCTTCTCAAGATGCACTACTACATTATATTTTTTTGAAAAAAAAAAAAATTTTTTTTTAGTTACTTTTAATTTAAACCAAAGACTTAGTCTAGCACTCTGTGGTAGATCTGAATCATCTGCCTTTTAGATCAACATTTTAAATATAGATTTTTACAGCTTTGATCTTTCGTCTGTGATTTGTCTTATCTATTTCAGGAACATTTAACTTTCATTTTAAAATGAGGTCAAATAAAATTAAGAAACTATATTTCTGTTTTTTCAATGCCATTTTATACTATGTATTTGCCTTATTTCATTCGTTTATCTCAGAAGTATTATAAGAAAGATGTTTCCTTTTAAAAAGTGGATGACTGCTGTTTGGAAGGGCTCAATACTTTATTTAAGGTCACACAGGCAGTAAGTGCTAGAACAGGGCATGTAACAGAAAGCTCTGATTATTACACTAATGATAAAAGACATGAGGATGCCCTAGGCCTAACATAGGGTGGGGCTGGGGTGGGGGAACAGATTGGAAATCCTGTCTCTTATACACATCTAGATGTGTATAAGAGACAGGCTGTATATTGTCACCCTGCTTACTTAACTTATACGTAGAGTACATCATGAGAAACGCTGGGCTGGAAGAATCACAAGCTGGAATCAAGATTTCCAGGAGAAATATCAATAACCTCAGATATGCAGATGACACCACCCTTATGGCAGAAAGTGAAGAGGAACTNTAGATGTGTATAAGAGACAGGGGCTGGGGTGGGGGAAACAGATTGGAAATCTTTTCTTTAATTAGGTCCTCATAGGCACTTCCTCCACCTCAAAGTAAATCCACTGGATTGACCCTTACCACACTCCTTAATCCTAAACTTAATTTAGAAAGATTGACAGTCCTATGTTTAAAATTAATTTATCACATCATAAGGATACCTGGTAGCAAAGTTAATGCCATGGTTAAATAAAACTAACGCTTAGGCAACTTATATGAATATTTAAAATAATTATGTCAAATAAGAAGGATTTATAAACATAATAACAAAAAATGTCAAATAGGGTGTTATTTTGTGCAACATGAGAGGAAATCAAGTTTCTACTGGTAACTATTAAGGTGTTACTGAGTTTTCAGGAAATGATATTGTTAATCTAATACATAGCAGCAAGTTACTCTTTGGTAAATAGAAAGCATACCCAGAAGCAGTTTTATTCATTCATTCAGTAAATTTTTATTAACCAATTGCTTTGTGTCAGGAATTGAGTGAGGGACTGGAATTACAAAGGTTCATGTGACATGGCATCTGGTCTTGAGGAGCTCACAGAAGGAAAAGATGTATGTCACCTGCTGCTGCTGCTGCTATATCGCTTCAGTCGTGGCCGACTCTGTGCGACCCCATGGATGGCAGCCCACCAGGCTCCCCCATCCCTGTTCCTGCAGTTCAAAATGATAAATGCCCTACAAGTGCTAACGTCAGAGTCATGGTATTTGAGAAGTGAAATAGACTAAGTAAACTTGAATAGATATTTCTCCAAAGAAAATATACAAATAACCAAAAGGTGTATAAAAAGATGCTCAACCTCACTATTCATCAGGGAAATGCATATCAAAACCACAATAATATAATATCTCACATCTGTTATAGCTATTAAAACAGATAACAAGCATTGGTGAGGACATGGAGACATTAGAACACTTGTACACAGTTTATGAGAATATAAAATGGAAAACAGTGTAGTGGTTCTTCAAAAAATTAAAAATGGAACTACAATGACCTAGAAATACTGCTTCTAGGTATACTGAAAATAGTGAAATTAGAATCTTGAAGAGATATCTGCATTCCAGTGTTCATTGTAGCATTGTTTACAATAGCTAAGATATGAAAATAATTTCTATTGATATATGAATAGATAAAGAGAATATAGTATATACATACAATAGTACTCAGCTTAAAATGAGAATTCTGTCATTTGCAACAAATGATGAACCTCCATGGATGGACCTGGAGGACACTGAAAGTGAAAGTGAAGTCGCTCAGTCGTGTCCGACTCTTTGCGACCCCGTGGACTGTAGCCCACCAGGCTCCTCTGTCCATGGGATTCTCCAGGCAAGAATACTGGAGTGGGTTGCCATTTCCTTCTCCAGGGGATCTTCCCAACCCAGGGATCGAACCCCAATCTCCTGCATTGCAGGCAGACGCTTTATCCTCTGAGCCAAATAAGCCATGCACAAAAGGACAAATACTGCATGATTCCACTGACATGAGGTGTTTAAAATAGTCAAACTCATAGAAGCAAAGAACAGAATTGTGAGTGTTGGGGAGAGCAGGAAACGGGAAGCTTCTATTCCATATCTGTATTTTTCTCCATGATTTCCTTCTTTGGTTTGATGAGCTTCTTGTATCTACTACATTTCCATCCATTCTAGAAAAAAAGGTCATTACTTATTCAATTTTTTTTAACCATCTCCTCATTCTGGGGACTCCAGTTCATAAATATTTGGCCACTTACTGTTATCCCACACACCACTGACACTCTGTATTTTTTCTAAAGTTCTCTTTCTCTGTATTATTTTGGGCAGTTGTTTATCACTATGTTTTCATTATCACTACTGATATTTTATTCTGCAGCGTCTATTTTCTCAACTTTACCCACTATATTTTTCATGGCACATTGTAGTTTTAAATTTTAGATATTAAATTTGGAGTTTTTGAAGTATCATCCATATTCAAAATATACTCTAACTTCTTAAAAATACAGAATAGTTATCGAACTTTTGTATAGTGTCTCTGTCCAGATATCCTATCATCTGTTTCATTTCTTGTGTCTATTTTCTCAACTTTACCCACTATATTTTTCATGGCACATTGTAGTTTTAAATTTTAGATATTAAATTTGGAGTTTTTGAAGTATCATCCATATTCAAAATATACTCTAACTTCTTAAAAATACAGAATAGTTATCGAACTTTTGTATAGTGTCTCTGTCCAGATATCCTATCATCTGTTTCATTTCTTGGTTAGCTTCAATTGTTTCTCCTCCTTATAGAATTATGACGTTTTCCACTCTGAATTATGGAAAGTGGTAATATTCCCATTCTTCTGTGAGCTCCAGGTACTCTTTTCTCCTATTTTTTTCCATGGGGTTCTTCACTGGCCTCTAATAGTTTCCTCACCTCCATGCACTAAGTAGTACTCAACTGAATACTAGAAACAGACTCAGGAGATTTTTCTCTTTGCAAGATTCTTGTTTCTCTGTAAGTCTATCTTGCAACATATTTGAAAAGAAAATCCAGAACAAAAGAAAATACAAAATGTGTGGAAATGTGAGAGATACTTGGGGAACTGTATCACAACAGATATATCCACTTTCACCATCTAGTCACCATTCTGGTCCAGGCCACGCGTATTTTCTCTTGGACTTCCCTAAGAGCATGGTTAGTTAACTCTACATATATCTTTCCCATTCAGTCCTTTTTACATATGGAAGCTCCGTCAACTTCTTAAAACATGGCTGATATATATATTTTTTATAAACTTTTGGTGGCCTTCAACTGTATGTAAAACAAAATCAATCATCATACTACATCTTGTGAAGTCCTGATTTGAGCTAATAATACCTTACACTGCCCAAATCGACTTTCCTTCTTTGTCTTTTGCTTCTTTCCAGTTATAATGCCTTCATAAGGATTTCTGAATACTCCCAAGTTTCTACCACATTAAAACATTCTATGGCACCCCACTCCAATACTCTTGCCTGGAAAATCCCATGGACAGAGGAGCCTCGTAGGCTGCAGTCCATGGGGTCGCTAAGGGTTGGACACGACTGAGCGACTTCACATTCACTTTTCACTTTCATACACTGGAGAAGGAAATGGCAACCCACTCCAGTGTTCTTGCCTGGAGAATCCCAGGGACAGGGGAGCCTGGTGGGCTGCCATCTATGGTGTCACATAGAGTCGGACACGACTGAAGTGACTTAGCAGCAGCAGCAGGACATTCTTATATGCTATTTTATATGTGTACAATGCTCTTTCCTCAGCATGTCTGGATTCTACACATAATTTTGATTTCTAACTACTAATATTTTACTTATGTATCTATTTATTTGGCTGCACCAAACCTTAGTTGCCACATGTAGGATCTAGTTCCTTGACATGGGACTGAACACAGTCCCCCTGTACTGGGAGCACAGAGTCTTAGCCGCTGGACCACCAGGGAAGCCCCTCTAGTATTTTCCTTTAAACTATTCTAGTTATTAATAATCTCCTTTAAAAAAAGAGCCAGCTCCACCTACTATTGCTATAGTAAACATTGTCCTTTTATTCTCTATTTTCAGTATCTGTTTCCCTGATTGCATTGATTGATTGATTGTTTAAGATCTTTGCCTACCTCCATTTATAATCTATAAACATGTAAAAAGGACTCATGTTTGTATTGTTCAGAACTTTTCACAGGGTTCACAAAACAATGCTTAATATTTCTTAAATACATTGATAATTATATGATTCCTGGTTAAGTCATGGTATAATTATTCATGTCTGGGGTTTATGTTCCTAGTTCCCAATAGGGAACAATTGAATTATATGGGTACAGTTTATCCACTTTTACAGTCTCCCAATTTGCCTGACTTAAAGTATTATGTTCAATCATGACTTTGAATGTGGTATAACAGATTTACTCTGTTCTAGACTCTGCAGACACAATGTTGAACAAAATAAGAAATGTTCCTTCCTTCCTGTTTAACTACTTAGTGGAAAGATATAAACTCTAACAAATATTTTTATATTTAGGCTGATGATAAAAATAACTGTTTAAAAGTTAGACTTGGTAATGAGACAGTAAATGATGATGGGGGTGTCTAGTATTTGATTGGGAGTAGACTTAGCAGCAGCAGCAGTCAGGAAAAGCTTCTTGGATAACTAACATTAGACAAAGTCATAAAGGAGTGTGTATGTAATGTGTACTGGAGGGATGTTTTAGGGTAGCCACTGGTCATGAGCCATGGCTTTATCATGGGAGGGTTTGGTAAATTTTCAATACTAAGCCAGATAATATTTTAGAAGTGGGGCATAAATTCTGCCATATCCACTCAACTTTGCCATTGTAGTGTAAAATTAGCCATAGGTAATACATGAGGAAATGAATGTAGTGTAGCTATGTTCCAACAAACTTTATTCACAACAGGAAATGGGTTGACTTTGTCCTATGGTTTAGTATTTGCTCACACCTGATTTAAAGAATGTTCTAGAAAAAGGGACCAGCTAATGCAAGGACTTTGAAAAGACAACATTCTTCACCTATTTGAAAAAGAGCAAGTAAACCAGTGTGACTGGAATGGAATGAGAACTGATAGACAAGTTTGGGAATATAATGAGCACCAAACTCTATAGTTCCATATGGAGGTAGGAATTATTGGAGTGTTTTGAGAAGAGTAATCAGATAATCCAGTTTATGTTTTTAAAAGGTCACCTTGGCTACTGGTTTCATAATTGGTAAGTGTGGGTTTAAGAGCATAGGTGAAAGCAAACTACTGCAATGATCATGGGCAGTTCTTACATTAGACGGGCAGTGTTGGAAATAGTCATGAGTTGTCATATTCTGTACATGTTTCAGAGACAGAGCCACAGAGATTTTCCTAGTGCCTGAATATGATAGAAATGAAACAGCAGAGTCATGTGTAACTCCTTGAATAATGTTCTGAGTACCAAAGACTTTTAAATAGTGCTCTATTAGGCTTGCATTAACAAGGGAACCATTATCAAGGGTAAGGACTTTGTAGAAAGAAATATCTGCGGTTGATATCTAAAATATACATACTTCTATGCCATTTGGAGAAATAGAGAAATATCTCAATCAGTGGGGAAAAGCATCACAATCTGTAAGGCATTACCCTGAAACTGTGGGAAGTGTTTCAGGAATCATATTTCACTGTAGGGTATATATAGAGAAAGATGATGATTTAATTCTATTTTGTTTTTATATCTAAAAATAAAAGCAAGCAAAAGCTTGCAGTCCATCTAGTCAAATCTATGGTTTTGCCGGTACTCATATATGGATGTGAGAGTTGGACCACAAAGAAAGCTGAGCATTGGAGAATTGATGCTTTTGAACTGTGGTGTTGAGAAGACCCTTGAGAGTCCCTTGGACTGCAAGGAGATCCAACCAGTCCATCCTAAGGGAAATCAGCCCTGAATATTTATTGGAAGGACTGATGCTGAAGCTGAAACTCCAGTACTTTGGCCACCTCATGCGAAGAACTGACTCATTGGAAAAGACCCTAATGCTGGGAAGAACTGAAGGCAGGAGCAAAAGAGGATGACAGAGGATGAAATGGTTGGATGGCATCACCAACTTGAGGGCATGAGTTTGAACAAGCTCCAAGAGTTGATGATGGACAGGAAAGCCTGGCATGCTGCAGTCCATGGGGTCAGAAAGAGTCAGACACAACTGAGCAACTGAACTGAACTGAGGTTAGTAAAGTAGAAAGTTCATCTAATGAATGAGCCTACTGAATTAAAAATGAGAGTAGGGGATAGAAAGTTGGAGGTGAGAAAGACTTGCCCTTTCTGAAGCATACTTACTTAGAAGTCCACTAGAGTAAGTCAAGTAACAAGCATAAAAATTTACTTCTATTTTCTGTACAGGTTTTTTGCTTCCTTAGGTAGGTTTATTCTAGATATTTTATTCTTTCTGACACAATGATAAATGAGATTCTACCCCTTATTTTTCTTTCTGATCTTTTGTTTTCATTGCATAGAAATGAAACCTATTTCTGCGTCTTAATTTTGTATCTTGTGACTTTGCCAAATTCACTGATGAACTCTAGAAGTTTTCTGGTACCATTTTAGGATTTTCTGTATATAGTATCAGGTCACCTGCAAACAGTGACAGTTTTCTTTTTAGTTTGGATTACTTTTACCTATTTTTGTTTGACTGCTGTGATTAGGACTTCCAAAACTATCTTGAATAAAAGTGATGAGAGTTGACCTCCTTCTCTTGATTCTGATCTTAGAGGAGTTGCTTTCAGCTTTTAACCTTTGATTGAGTGTGATGTTAGTTGTGGGTTTGTCATTTATGACCTTTCTTATGTTGAGGTATGTTCCCTCCATTTTCTGGAGATTTTTTTTTTAATCATAAAAAGATGTTGAATTTTGTTGAAAGTTTTTTCTGCATCTGTTTAGATGATCATGTGGTTTCTCTTCTTCCATTTGTTACTGTAGTATATCACATTGATTGATTTGAATGTTTAAAAATCCTTGCATCCCTGGGATAAATCTCACTTGATTATGGTATATTGTCTTTCTAATGTACTCTTGGATTTGGTTTCATTGAAGACTTTTATGTCTGTTCATCAGTGATATTGGCCTGTAATTTTCTTTCTTATGGTGTCTTTGTCTGGTTTTGATATAATATGGCTACTGGTGACCTCACAGAATGAGTTTGGAAATGTTCCTTTCTCTGCTGATAAAATATTCCCTGGTATCTCCACCACCAATGTCCTTGTCCCCACAGTGAGCCACAGCCATCCCCTGGCCTCCCCATGAGATCCTCCTAGACAAGCACATGGGTCTGGACCAGGGTCCTATGAAGTCACTCCTTTTTGCTCTGGGATCTGGTGCCCTTGACACCTTGTGTATACCCTCCAAGAGTGGAGTCTATTTCCCTCGGTACTTTGAATGCTGGGAAGGGTTGACTGGATGACTTCCAGAGCCAGATCCCCAGGCTGAGGAGTCTGACATGAGGCTCAGAACTCTCACTCCTGTGGGAGAGCTTCTGCAATATAATTGTTCTCCAGTTTGTGTGTCACCTTCCCAGGGGTAGGGGATTGGATTATACCACAAGTGCATCCCTCTTACCATCTTGTTGGGTTTCTTCTTTATGTGTTTGGATGTCAAATAGTTTTTGGTAGGTTCTAGTCTTTACTGATGGTTGTTCAGCAGTTAGATGTGATTTGGTGTACTGGTGAAAGGAGGTGAGCTCAGGGTCTTTCTATTACCTCTTCCAGACTGTTATGAAGTTTTTGTGAATGATATAATCAGATCAACTCAGGTTTAAAAAAGAAAAATTAGGTTATGTATTTTTTGCCTTTTCCAAATATAAGTATGATTTATCCATCTATTTATATCTCATATATCCCATACAAACTCAATTTTAGTATCAGTTCAGTTCAGTCGCTCAGTTGTGTCTGATTCTTGGCAACTCCATGAACTGCAGCACGCAGGCCTCCTTGTCATCACCAACTCCCAGAGTCCACCCAAACCCATGTCCATTGAGTCAGTGATGCCATCCAACCATATCCTCTGTCGTCCCCTTCTCCTCCTGTCCTCAATCTTTCCCAGCATCAGGATCTTTTCAAATGAGTCAGCTCTTCACATCAGGTGGCCAAAGTATTAAGAGTTTCAGCTTCAATATCAGTCCTTCAATGAGTACCCAGGACTGATCTCCTTTAACATGGACTGGTTGGATCTCATTGAAGTCCAAAGGACTCTCAAGAGTCTTCTCCAACACCATAGTTCAAAAGCATCAATTCTTCAGTGCTCAGAATTTTAGTATAATAAATAATGTATGTAACATAATATCTATAATTGTACATTGGAAACAATGTAATGCTTTCTAAATATAACGATATAATAACCATAATTAGTTATAAAAATGAAGATAATGTTTATACAATCATCTTAATCTTATTCCTTCATGAAGGCAAGTGGTTTTTTTCACAGAGCAAACAATTTCCCAGGTAATTTTAACACAAAATATGTCAACCACATGTTTTGAAATCCAGATTTACTGATGCAAATGATATTTTCAATAACGTTAGGAAATAACACATTTCTAATAACTAATATTTTAACTTGAATTACTCATATAAATCATTTTCCTCTATAATTGAATACCTTTTATCTTCTTATGAAAGCTATTATGTATCTTTTATAACCTTTCACCTTCACTATGATAATGAAGGACAGGGAAACCTGGAATGCTGAAGTTCATGGGGTTGCAAAGAGTTGGACATGATTTAGTGACTGAACAACGTTTGATATTAAGATAGTCTAACTGTTTTAGTCTCTGCTGCTGCTGCTGCTGCTGCTAAGTCACTTCAGTCATGTCCGACTCTGTGTGACCCCATAGACTGCAGCCCACCAGGCTCCCCCATCCCTGGGATTCTCCAGGCAAGAATACTGGAGTGGGTTGCCATTTCCTTCTCCAATGCAGGAAAGAGAAAAGTGAAAGTGAAGTCGCTCAGTCTGTCCGACTGTTAGCGACCCCATGGACTGCAGCCCACCAGGCTAGTCTCTACTCTCTTATATTATCATGTCAGTAATTATACTAAATATCACATGATGTCTAATCTTCCTTTTGACATATAGAGGCAAAGTTAGTATTCCTGAGTTTTGCTTGCTACTCTCTAAATTCTTGTTTCTTCATTGAAGAAATTCTAAATTCTAACAATCCTAATTGGAATGGGAAGAATTCAAGAGCATAAGTAGGATAATCAAGACTTTTTCTGTAACCTCAGGGGCTGAGGCTTTGATAGTCACACAGTCTCTGGGAAACTCAGATTACAGAGAGGCAATTAACTATGTAGAACTACTAGTGAAATGTTAGCATTAGTAAGATAAGTTTACTGTTTGTAATGTATTTTTAAGTGTGTAAAACTATTAAAATGTTTGCTTTACTGTACACTCCAATATTCATTTAATACATTTATAATTATCTATAATTTAGCTCAGAGAAGGCAATGGCATCCCACTCCAGTACTCTTGCCTGGAAACTCCCATGGACGGAGGAGCCTGGTAGGCTGCAGTCCATGGGGTCGCTGTGTTGGACATGACTGAGCAACTTCACTTTAACTTTTCACTTTCATGTACTGGAGAAGGAAATGGCAACCCACTCCAGTGTTCTTGCCTGGAGAATCCCAGGGATGGCAGAACCCAATGGGCTGCCGTCTATGGGGTCGCACAGAGTCGGACACGACTGAAGCGACTTAGCAGCAGCAGCAGCATAATTTAGCTGTGCCTTGCTAATAGTTTTCAAAGGGAAGGCTATTTTTTTTTTCCTGTATTAGGCAGCCCTGGACATAAAATAGTACACAAAGACTCATATACATACCTACCTAGCCCCAGGAAACCAATATTTTTGCATCATGTATTACTCTAGAAAAAAAAATATAGAAAAAAAATTGGTATTTGTATTACATTTTTAACAACAAAGCTGTTTTTGAATTTCCGTGAGACTTATCTCTGCATATTATTTTAAACTGTACTTGCATGTATGTACTCTATATGTACAGAATTTAATTTCTCAGACTTTTACAAACTACAGCCTATATATGTACCCTGTAATAATTCCATTTGCAGCCACATGGATAGACCTAGAGACTGTCTTACTGAGTGAGGCATGTCAGATAAAGACAAATATCATATGATATCACTTATGTGTCGAATCTAAAAATAGACTGCTGTGCTGTGCTTAGTCACTCAGTCGTGTCTGACTCTGAACCCCCACAGACTGTAGCCTGCCAAGCTCCTCTGTCCATGGGGACTTTCTAGTCAAGAATACTGGAGGGGGTTGTCATGCTCTCCTCCAGGGGATCTTCCCAACCCAGGGGTTGAACCCAGGTCTCCCACATTGCAGGCAGTTTGTTTACCATCTGACCCACTAGGGAAGCCCCAAAAGAGGCTACAGATGAACTTACTTGAAAAACAGAAGTAGAAAAGTGCCACAGGTATAGAAAACAAACTTACAGTTAACAGGGGATAAGGAGGGGGAGGAATAAATTGGGCAATTGGGATGGTTGAACCCAGGTCTCCCACATTGCAGGCAGTTTGTTTACCATCTGACCCACTAGGGAAGCCCCAAAAGAGGCTACAGATGAACTTACTTGAAAAACAGAAGTAGAAAAGTGCCACAGGTATAGAAAACAAACTTACAGTTAACAGGGGATAAGGAGGGGGAGGAATAAATTGGGCAATTGGGACTGACATATACATGCTACTATTTGTAAAGTAGATAACTAATTAAAAAACAAATAAACAAACAACAACAAAAAACCCTCCTGTTTAGCACAGGGAACTCTACTTAATGTTCTAGAATGGCCTATATAAGAAAAGAATCTACAAAACAGAGTGGATATATATATGCGTGTGTGTGTGTGTGTGTATATATGTGATTCACTTTGTTGTACACCTGAAACTAACATAACATTTAAATCAACTACAATGAAAATACATAAAATAAAAAAAATTAATGTAAAATCGATTTTTGATTGCTAGGCCCATTGAATTATGGAGAGTAACAGGGTCTAAGATAAAAAATCAAAATTACAGTTATGATATGTAAATTAGTAATGTAATATGCGGTAGCTTAGTGATATGAGAAACAGAGCAGAATGTTCACAAAAATAGTGTAAAAGATATACAAAAGTGAATGTGAAAACTAGGTTCACAATTTAGAATCCACATTAAATATTCATGGCTTAGATTCATTATTGTGATTTTGGTGTGCTATCAAATATTTTGATATAATTGACTCAATGTCATTTTATGGTGTGGATGTTATTTCTCTTTTTTTGTTTTGTCTTTAGAAATATATTGAACGATCTGAAAAAAAAAAAAAATAGAAATTCAGTTCACAGGCCTGCCAGCTGTTTTACAGGCACCATGAGCAATTTTCTGATATCTGTACATGAAAGAAACTCCTGCTTTATTAAGTTTGCTTCAGATTGCATCATGTTTTTAGAAAGTGACTCAAATCATCAGACTGAATGTAAATTTGCATTGTACAGAGCTTGGGTTGAAATATTTAACATTTTAGTTAAAAAAGTAAACAACAGCATTGTCAGAGAGTGAATATTGTCTTCTTTAAAAAATATTTTTATGCATGCAAATGACAACCTGAGGAGCATATCTACCATGCACTAGTTTATATGTGAAATGTATTAATATTTAGACCCAAGGAAATGCATTTTGCCTTGTGGGTATGATGACGTGTATATGATAAAAAAAAAATATTGAATGATAGATATCCTATTATAGATATCCTTAATTATCTATAATAATTTAGGATAATATTTAATCTGAGCCAGACTAGTCTGTGAGTTTCCAGGAGTCTTCAGTGGAGGTGTGGGTCAAAAGTGGTCTGCTGCAGGGTCAGGGTCACTGAACACAGCAGTCCTGGGAGCTGCAGCATACTAGCATAAGTCCTTTTGAAGAAGGTCACCATTATCACAATTACCCCTACAATAGTTTGGCCTCAGACAAAACTACAGGGTGGGGACAGAAAATTGGTTCAAAGATTTACTGAGCCTACAGAGCAAGACACACCTTTCCCCACAGGCAGTCCCTTCCACCAAGAAGCTTCCACAACCTTCTTATCTTCATCCATCAGATAGAAGACAGAATGAAAATCACAATAGCAGAAAACTAACCAAACTGATCACATAGATTACAGCCTTATTTAACTCAATGAATCTATGAGCCATGCCATGAAGGGCCACCCTAGGCAGACGGGTCCTGGTGGAGAGTTCTGACTGAACATGGTCCACTAGAGAAAAGAATGGCAAGCCACATCAGCATTCTTGCCTTGAGAACCCCATGAACAGTATGAAAAGGCAAAAAGAGACGAAACTGAAAGATGAACTCCCCAGTCAGTAGGAGCCCAATACACTACTGGAGAAGAGCCAAGAAAAAGCTCTAGAAGGAACAAAGAGGCTGTGCCAAAGCAGAAAAATGCCCAGTTGTGGATGTGTCTGGTGGTGAAAGAAAAGTCCAACGTTGCAAAGAAGAATACTGCACAGGAACCTGGAATGTGAGGTCCATGAATCAAGGTAAATTGGAAGTGGTCAAACAAGAGATGGCAAGAGTATACACTGACACTTTAGGAATCAGTGAACAAAAAAAGATGGGAATGGGCAAATTTAATTGCAATGCTGTGGGCAGAAATCTCTAAGAAGAAATGAAGCATCCCTCATAGTCAAAAAAAGGTCTGAAATGCAGTGCTTGAGTGCAATCTCAAAAATGACAGAATGATCTCTGATCATTTTTCAATACTGAGAACCATTCAATATTACAGTAATTCAAGTTTATGCCCCAACCACTAAGGCTGAATAAGCTGAAGTCAAACAGCTCTATGAAAATCTACAAGATCTTCTAGAATTAACACCAAACAGAGATGTCCATTTCATCATAGGGGATTGGAAAGCAAAAGTAGGAAGTAATTGGAATATTACTTGGAGTAGGCAAGTTTGGCCTTAAAGTACAAAATGAAGCAGGGCAAAAGCTAACAGGGTTTTGCCAAGAGAATGCACTGGTCATAAAAAACATCCTCTTCCAACAACACAAGAGAAGACTCTACACATGGACATCACCAGATGGTCAATACCAAAATCAGGTTGATTATATTCTTTGCAGACAAAGATGGAGAAGCTCTATACAATCAGCAAAAGCAAGTCCAGGAGCTGACTGTGGCTCAGATCATGAACTCCTTATTGCAAAATTCAGACTTCATGTATGACCTAAATCAAATCCTTTAAAATTATACAGTGGAAGTAACAGATAGATTCAAGGGATTATATCTGATAGACAGAGGGCCTGAAGAACTATGGACGGAGACTTGTAACATTGCACAGGAGGTGGAGATCAAAACTATCCACAAGAAAAAGAAATGCAGAAAGGCAAATGGTTGTCTTAGGTAGCCATGCAAATAGTAGAGAAAAAAAGAGAAGTGAAAGACAAAGGAGAAAAAGAAAGATATATCCATCTGAAATAGAATGGCAAAGAATAGCATGGAGAAATAAGAAGGACTTCCTAAGTGATCAATGCAAAGAAAGAGGAAATCAATAATTTGAGAAAAACTAGAGATCTCTAAAGAAAATTTGAGATACGAAGGGAATATTTCATGCAAAGATGGCCACAAGAAAGGACAGAAATGATATGGACCTACCAGAATTAAAGGATATTAAAAAGAAGTGGCAAGAATAAACAGAAGAATTATACAAAAAAGATCTTAATGACCCAGATAACCATGATGGACTGATCACTCATCTAGAGCCAGCATCCTGGAATGTGAAGACAAATGAGTCTTAGGAAGCATCACTATGAACAAAGCTAGTGGAGGTGATGGAATTCCAGCTGAGCTATTTCAAATCCTAAAAGATGATGTTGTGAAAGTGCTGCATTCAATATGCCTGCAAATTTGGAAAACTTAGCAATATCCAGAGAGGTGAAAAGGTCAGTTTTCATTCCAATCCCAAAGAAAGGCAATGCCAAAGAATGCTAAAATCAAACTACAGCACAGTTGCACTCATCTCACACACTAGTAAAGTAATGCTTAAAATTCTCCAAGCTAGGCTTCAACAGTACGTGAATCGAGAATTAGATGTCAAGCTGGATTTAGAAAAGGCAGAGGAACAAGAGATCAAATTGCCAACATCCACTGGATCATAGAAAAAGCAATAGAATTTCAGAATCTGCTTCATTGACTATACTAAGGCCTTTGATTGTGTGGATCACAACAAACTGTAGGAAATTCTTCAAGAGATGGGAATGCCAGACCATCTTACCTGCTTCCTGAGAATCTGTATGCAGCTTAATAAGCGATAGTTAGAACCAGACATTAAACCATGCTGGGTAAGGAGTACATCAAGGCTGTATATTGTCCCCTGTTTATTAAACTTCTATGCAGAGTACATCATGCAAAATGACAGACTGGATGAAGGTCAAGCTGGAATCAAGATTGCTGGGAGAAATACCAATAACCTAGATATGCAGATAACACCATCTAAAGGCAGAAAGCAAGGAGGAACTAAAGAGCCTCTTTATGAAAATGAAAGAGGAGAGTGAAAAAGTTGGCTTACAACTCAGCATTCAAAAAAATGAAGATCAAGGCTTCTGGTCCCATCACTTCATGGCAAATAGATGGGGAAACAATGGAAACAGTGACAGAGTTTATTTTCTTGGGCTCCATATCACTGCAGATTTTGACTTCAGGCCTGAAATTAACTGATGCTTGCTCCTTGGAAGAAAAGCTATGACAAAGCTAGACAGCATATTAAAAGAAGAGACGTTACTAACAAAGGTCTGTGTAGTCAAAGCTATGGTTTTCCAGTAGTCATGCATGGATGTGAGAGTTGGACTAAGCACCGAAGATCTGATGGTTTTGAATTGTGGTGTGGAGAAGCCTCTTGAGAGTCCCTTGGCCTACAAGGAGATTAAACCAGTCATCCTACAGGAAATCAGTACTGAATATTCATTGGAAGGACTGATGCTGAAGCTCCAATACTTTGGCCATCTGATTCCAAGAGCCAACTCATTAGAAAAGACCTGGATGCTGGGAAAGATTGAGAGCAGGAGAAGGGGCGACAAAGGATAAGAAAGTTGGATGGCATCACTGACTCAATGGACATGGGTTTGACCAACTTCTGAAAGATGGTGAAGGACAGGGAACCCTGACGTGCTGCAGTCCATGGGGTTGGAAAGAGTTGGATACAACTGAGCGACTTTCACAAATGTTGAGAATTAAACAATAAAATCACTTGTTCTAGTACTACATAGTTTTCAAATGTGATTTTCCAATTCATTTAGAATGTTTCTGATTTCAGACACATCAGTTCAGTTCAGTCGTTCAGTCGTGTCCGACTCTTTGCAACCCCATGCACAGCAGGCCAGGCCTCCTTGTCCATTACCAACTCCCAAAGTTTACCCAAACTCATGTCCATCGAGTCGGTGATGCCATCCAGCCATTTCATCTTCTGTCGTCCCCTTCTCCTCCTGCCCCCAATCCCTCTCAGCATCAGGGACTTTTCCAACGAGTTAATTCTTTGCATGAGGTGGCCAGAGTATTACAGTTTCAGTTTCAGCATCAGTCAGGAGATCAGAAACATCAGGCACTCTTTTTTAAATGTTTTTTTCAAAAATGACCAGGTTGCCTGATACTCTTTTCTATAAAACTTTTGGAGCTGAAGCTTTTAAAGAGGTCCTCTTTGGGAAAAGTACAGATGACATCCAGATTATTGGAGACCAAGAGGGATTGTACCTGAAGTTAGTCACCCATTTAAGCATTTTGCACCCCATTTACTTTGAGTCCAAATTTGATATATTAATAGATCAAGTAGTATTTGATGACCTATTAAAAACGTTTTAGGTACAAGTTATGCTATAGCATGAGCCCAAGAATATAAATGATCCTCATTATTTGAAGATTCTGTACCTGATAATTTTCCTACTAGCTAAAATTTATCTGTAATTTAAAGGCAACCTCTAAACAGTTTCATGATCATTTGCAGATTACATAGTGGCACAAAGTTTTAACTCCCTGACGTATTCTTTCCCAGCTAAAATCAAACACGGCAACGCTTTGCCTTTTTGTTTTACCTCTTATAATATTGTTATATTTTTCACTTGTGTGTGTGTGTGTGTGTTGTTGTTGTTTAGTCCTACCTCTTCGGTTGTTTGCTCATTAAGTATTTTATTCTTTTTGATGCTATTTCATACAGGATTGTTTTCTAATTACCTTTCCATGTGGTTTGTTTTTAGTGTAGAGAAACACAACTTATTTTTGCATATTGATTTTTTTTTTTTACCCTGAAACTTTGGCAAGTATATTTTTTTAGTTCTAAGAGGTATGTGTGTGTAGTCTTTAGGGATTCCTAAACATAAGATTTCATCTGCAAATAGATATAAGTTTAACTTTTCCTTTCTGATTTGAGCTTCTTTTATTTATTTTTCTTAACTAAATGCTCTGGCAAGGCCATCAAATATTATATTGAATAGAAGCCTATTCAGTAGAGTGGTTTCCTTGTTTTTCCAGATCTTAGAGAAAAAGCTTTTAGCTTTTCATTGT
>SJYX01017569.1:114997-126378 GCA_006410675.1 Oreotragus oreotragus | reverse complement strand
GGCGGGGGGGGCGGGCAGAAGGCTTAAATGGACATTTCACTAAAGAAGATAAATTGACCAATAAGCTTTGAAAAGATGTTCAGTCTTGCTAATAATTAGAGAAATGCAAATCAGAACCATACCTTATACTGGTCAGAATGGCTGTCATCAAAAAGTCTACAAATAATAAAGTCTGGAGAAAGTATGGATAAAATGAAACAATTATACACTGTTTGTGAAAAATAAATTGGTCCAATCACTGTGGAAATCAGTATGAATTAGAAGCAGAGTTGCCTTATGATCCAGCAAACCTACTCTTGGGAAAAATTAAAACTCTAATCTGAAAGGATACCTGAACCTCAATGTTCATAACAGCACTATCTACAATAGCCAAGACTTTGAAACAAGTCAAAATAATTGGCTTAAGAGGATGTGCTATACATACAAATATGTATATATATATATATACACACACACACATATATAATGGAATATTACTCAGCTATTAAAAATAATGAAATATTGTTATCTGCAGCAACATGGATGGACCTAGAGAATATTAGACTTGGTCAAGTCAGACTAAGTCAAATACCATATGATGTGTATGATGTGGGGTGGCAGGTGGGAGGGGTGTTCATGTTTGGGAGTTTGTGTACACCCGTGGCAGATTCATGTCAAAGTATGCCAAAACCAAGAGAGTACTGTAAAGTAAAATAAAGAATAAATAAATAAATAAAAAGAAAAAGAAAAAAAATAAAAGTAGTACAAATGAATATATATGCAAAACATAATCAGACTCACAGACATAGTAAACAAACCTATAGTTACCCAAGGGGAAGGTGGGCTGAGGGATAAACTATGAGTATGAGATAAACAGATACTACTTATCTATTTTATGTATTAGTAATTTGTAAGGATTTCCTGTATAGCACAGAAAATAATATTAAATGTCTATGACAATCTATAAAGGAATATAATATGAAATGAATATGTAACTCAATCACTTTGCTGTATATCCGAAATTAACACAGTATCGTAAATCAACTATACTTTGATTTACGGGAGTATGCTATTATTTACAGAATATTTTCACCCTGCTTTAATATATTCATTTCTTCCCTCAGTAAAAACTTTCCACAACATCTTTAAGGTAATATGTTTCACTCCTTAAAATATCAAGATTCGCTTAACCACTACACCACATAATACAGTATACTTATATTGTTTCCATTTTCATGTTATTACTCTATAACACTTGAATCAACATTGTTATGCACAAATATTTGCCCACTTTACTTATTAGTGTGTTTGTTTTTAGGAAAAAAGTACCCAGCTGCTAAGTTTCTTTTAAGCATTTTAGTAGAAGATACTCCTTCATTAATTTTCAATTATATACCTGTACTCCTTGGGCAATTTTATAAATGCCAGATATAGAAAACCCATTGAGCTAATGACCATTCCTTCATGTAGGATTTAACCTGTGGATATATAGATAGAAAAGTTACTTGACCATGACCATAAAATATGTCAGGGCAAGCCAAATGAACTTGCTGTTACATAAATTAAAGGTATTTCCATATTTGCAACTTCACATGGCTTAACATGGTCCCATGGTCTGAATGTGTGTGCCCTGCCCAAATTCATATGTTGAAGTCCTAATGTTCAAATATGATGGCATTAGGAGTTGGATTCTTTGGGAAGTACTTAGATCATGGGAGTGGACCTCTCATGAACGGGATTAGCATCTTTAAGATACCCCACAGAGCTCCCTAAGCCTTTCTCCTATATAAGGACACAGCAAAGAAGCATTCTGAAACTTGTAAGAGAGCCCTCGCCTCATCATGCCAGCACTTTGATCTTGGACTTCCAGTCTCCAGAACAGTGAGAAATAAGCTTTTATTATTTGTGATCTTCTCAGACTGTGGCATTTTTTTCAAGCAGCCAAAAGAGATTAAGGCCCATGGCATTACAATAACTGGGGAAGGAAAGGGCAACCCAGTTCAGCATTCTTGCCTGGAGAAATTCCATGGACAGAGGAGTCTGTCAGGCTAAATAGTCCATGGGGTGCGAAGAGTCACACGTAGCTTAGTGACTAAACAACAAATATGACTGTTAACAATGAGAAAATGTGTAGGGTGTTCTCAGAGCAAAAAGCATGAATTTCAAATTGGCGGAAAAGGCTTGGTCTTCAAGAGCGGTGACCAGGCTTGGCTTTCAAGAGTGGTAACACAAAGTTACTTAGATTTTGCCAGATAATGGAGGAGGAGAACAGGAAAGAGGAGGCCTGTAAGACTGCACAGGCACTTATGACATTTGGCACATATTTCTAGTCATCTTTCAAATTTTCAAGTCTGAATTGCTTATTCTACCATATCAATAATTTGGCCTCATTCTTATAATGACCAATTTCTAGCCAAAATAGCATCCTAAATGGATTTTAGAAGTCTAAAACTAAATCTCTACTAGATTTGCACTATATCTTCAACTTAGCCTGTGTAACTGTGCATTAGAAAACAAAGTAACCAAGAATTTATTTAGAATTGGTAACATTAGTCAAAAATGATCTTCAGTTTGCAATTTTTTTCTGATAGAGTATCCTGAAATACTATTTATCAAAGAACTTGTATTTAAAACAGTTATATCCAGTGACTAAGATCAATGAGTAAAGACACTCTGGCATTCATTATGCATAGGAGATATTTGTTTATAGAATCCATCTTCTTGCCTTGTATATCTTTGTTTATTTTATTAGATAATAGTTCATTACCTCTTCAAGATGATAGCATATGTCCTTTTCTTTCAGATTTGTTTACTATTTCCTAAACTTTTTATTGTATAACCAATCCAACATAGAGATGAGAATTAAAAGTAAAATATACTGAAACTTGTACAAAAGATGAAATTTTACAGATATGCAATTTTTGTCAACAAATGACAAATTTTAAGTTTAGAAAGCTGTTTCTCAAAAATCAATTGACAAGTGCTAAATTAGTAGAAGTAAAATTAAACCATAAAACACTGCCTTCCTTGCAGTATAAAACCCTCTTTTTAAACATAATAAAATAATATTAAAAATGACATTGAAAGTGCAATATTTCTTCCCTACTTGGCAAAAAAAATGAATACTTTTAGTATTATTAATGTTTGGTTCATGGCAAGGTCAATTTCATCTTTTAGGATAACAAGAGTGAAATAAGAACAAATACATTTCATTATTTCAGTTTCTAGGGGTATATTATAGGTATATATTGACAAAGTTCACTAAAATATATTTGATTTTTATGTCAGCTAAGCTTACTGGCAAATCCCATGGATGGAGGAGCCTGATAGGCTGCAGTCCATGGGGTCACTAAGAGTTGGACATGACTGAGCAACTTCACTTTCACTTTTCACTTTTATGCATTGGAGAAGGAAATGGCAACCTACTCCAGTGTTTTTGCCTGGAGAATCCCAGGGAAGGGGAAGCCTGGTGGGCTGCTGTCTCTGGGGTCGCACAGAGTTGGACACGACTGAAGTGACTTAGAAGCAGCAAGCCTTTTGAGAGTTGGACTGTGAAGAAAGCAGAGCGCTGAAGAATTGATGTTTTTCAACTGCGGTGTTGGAGAAGACTCTTGAGTCCACCAGTCCATCCTAAAGGATATCAGTCTTGGGTATTCATTGGAGGGACTGATGCTGAAGCTGAAACTCCAATACTTTGGCCACCTCATGCAAAGAGTTTACTCATTGGAAAAGACCCTTATGCTGGGAGGGATTGGGGGCAGGAGGAGAAGGGGACAACGGAAGATGAGATGGCTGGACGACATCACCAAGTTGATGGACATGAGTTTGGGTAAACTCTGGGAGTTGGTGATGGACAAGGAGGCCTGGCATGCTGTGATTAATGGGGTCGCAAAGAGTCGGACACAACTGAGCAACTGAACTGAAGTCTTTTTATATACATATACAATTTTCATTCGAATTACCTAACATTTGCATTTTGTGTTACTGCTTTTTAAACTTGTATTCATCATTTTAATTTTAAATGATAACTTCATAGCTTTTCTCTTTGAATCTTTGATAGTGTTTATAGAGTAAACCTTTGTTTTATCTATCCATTTCCATTTCTTACATATTTGTGTTTCCAAGCAATTGTAGTAAGGTAAATCGAATGCTTAAAATCTTTTATAAATTATTATTTTTATTCTTAGTTTGACAGTACTGCAAATAAAAGAATAAAGTATGATCTATGACTGAATGGAGATTATGAGTCTGTGTTTTCAAAGCATGCCATTATTTAATCAGTTTATTTACTATGTGATCTTTTACTCATTTACTTATTTTGTATATATCTTTTGATCCTTTGTTAATCAGATTTATTTACTTTTATTATTGAGTAATTTTAAGCTTTTCTATGTTGTAAAAGGATTATTAGCAGAAGCAAATGCAGCTTTTTTATTGAAATTCTCTATTTCAGAATATATTTAAAGAAATTGTAAGCATCGTTTTGTATTATTATTTACTTGAAATTAAGTTTTGTTTCTCATTTAAATGTGCTTCTATCTTATTGATATTTTACTACTAAACATTTGGTACACTACTGTCCCCATAAATCTAACACATTTTTTGCTTTATAAATCTTACCTTAGTCCTTTCACACAATTATCAAATTAAAAGTGAACTATAATTCCTTATATGAATTTGTTGTTAAGAAAAATGAGTTATCAAAATACATTAAAGACTTAAATGTAGGGCCAGAAACTATAAGCTCTTAGAGGAAAACCTAAGCCATATACTCTTTGACATAAATCACAACAAGATTCTCTGACCCACCTCCCAGATTAATGAAAATAAAAACAAATGGGACCTAATAAAACTTAAAAGCTTCTGCACAGTAAAGGAAACTATAAACAAGATGAAAAGACAACTCTCAGAATGGGAGAAAATAATTGCAAATGAAGCAACTGACAAAGAATTCATCTCCAAAATATATAAGCCGCGCATACAGCTCAATATCAGAAAAACAAATAACGTAATTTTTTAAAATGGCAAAAAACCTAGACAGACATTTCTCCAAAGACAGACAAATGGTCAATAAATAAATGAAAAGCTGCTCAACACTGTTCATTGTTAGAGAAGTGAAAAACAAAACTACAATGAAGTATCACCTCCCACCAGTCAGAATGGTCATCATCAAGAAATCTACAAAAAATAAATGCTGGAGAAGATGCGAAGAACAGGGAACCCTCCTACACTTTTGGTGGGAATGTTAACTGATATCGCATTATAGAAAAGAGTATGGAGATTCCTTAAAAAAAAAAAAAAGAAAGAAAGAAATCTACCATATGATCCGGAAACCCCACTACTGGCATATAGCTTGCTGCTGCTGCTAAGTCGCTTTAGTCGTGTCCGACCTCTGTGTGACCTCATAGACGGCAGCCCACCAGGCTCCCCCATCCCTGGGATTCTCCAGGCAAGAACACTGGAGTGGGTTGCCATTTCCTTCTCCAATGCCTGAAAGAGAAAAGTGAAAGTGAAGTCGCTCAGTCGTGTCCGACTCTTAGCGACCCCATGGACTGCAGCCTACCAGGCTCCTCTGCCCATGAGGTTTTCCAGGCAAGAGTACTGGAGTGGGTTGCCATTGCCTTCCCCGATGCATATACCTTGAGAAAACCACAATTCTTAAAAGACACATGTACCCCAGCGTTCACTGTAGCAATATTTACAATAGTCAGCACATGGAAGTAACCTAGATGTCCATCAACAGATGAATGGATAAAGAAGTTGTGGTTCATTTATACAATGGATTATTACTCAGCCATAAAAAGGAATGGGTTTGAGTCAGCTATAATGAGGTAGATGAACCTAGAGCCTGTTATACAAAGTGAAGTAAGTCACAAATAGAAAAGCAGGTATCATATATTAATGCATATATATGAATCTTGGAGCTTTCATGGTGGCTCGGATAGTAAAGAATCCACCTGCAATGCAGGAGGCCCAGGTTTGATTACCTGGAGAAAGGAATGGCTACCCACTCCAATATTCTTGCCTGGAGAATTCCAAGGACAGAGGAGCCTAGTGGGCTACAGTCCATGGGGTTGCAAAGAGCTGGATATGAAGAGAAACAGAACTGATGAACCTAGTAGAGAACAGACTTGTGGACACAGTGGGGGAAGACAAGGGTGGGACAAACTGAGAAAGTAGCATTGGCATATATACCCTGTCATGTGTAAAACAGATAGTGGGGAGTTGCTAAATAACACAGTGTGCCTAGCCTTGTGCTCTGTGATGATCTAGAGGGCGAGAGGGGGTATGAGAGTGGGAGGGGAGGGAGGCTCACCAGAAAAGGGAGATGTGTGTATATACTGTCTCTTATACACATCTAGATGTGTATAAGAGACAGGGGTTGGGGAGATTCCCTGGAGAAGGGAATGGCTACCCACTCNTGATCTAGAGGGCGAGAGGGGGTATGAGAGTGGGAGGGGAGGGAGGCTCACCAGAAAAGGGAGATATGTGTATATATATATATATATATATATATATATATGTAATTATGACAGATTTGCATTGTTGTATGGCAGAAACCAACATAAATTGTAAAATATTTTTCAATCAAAAAAAAGAAATAATGAGTTACAAAAGACGTAGCAATATTCATGTTACTTATAACTGTTTTCTTCCTGCTCCTTCATTTCCAGGTAAAAAATGTTTGGGTACAAAATGTTTCCCCTATTTTGTATTTGTATTCCAGTTGGATTTGGTAAGGCTATGTATGTACTCTCCAGCTTTTAGAATCTCATTTGAGAGTAAACAGGGGGAAAAAAAAGAATATTATAATGAACCAGTATTAGATACAAGGCAATCTTTGACAAAGCAGCATATATATAAAAAAATAATTATATTCATTGGTTGTTTCATGTAGCAAAGTATTTTGTTTGACAGCTTTTATATAATTAGTACTTACAGCAGTGGGCCACCTAGATTGGGTTGGACAGCAATAAGTGGAAAGCAGCAATACAATGAAAAATTTGCTATATGGGAGAGCCAGGCCAAATTTCCACCATTGAATGCAAGTTGAGTAAAATTTGAAAGAGACGTTTAAACATTCTATCAGGGTTGGTAGTTAATCAATGCTAAGGTTCCAATTGAGTGAAAGAGTCTAGCTTGATGTCCTCTAATCATTAAAGAAAGGAAAGAAGAGAAATTTTGGAAGGTATGAGAAACTAGTAATTGAGTGCCTTTTTAAAAATTCTTATGTCACTTCTGTATGTTTATTTTGAAAACTAAGTTTAGAAATCTAAGTTATTTTTACTTCTCTAGTAGAAACAAAAATTTGACTTTCTTTAACCTTGTCACATAAAATTTAGACAAGCTCCAATCCTCAGCTACTTGCTCTTTTCAGAGTGATTGTGACTTCTGTCAAATCCATTTTTTATTGTAAAATTTGGGGAAATTCTTTTGTGTGCCTCTGATCTCTTGTGGGACCACAGCGAAATAATTAGGAACTTTTGTTACTGTTACACTAAGAACTGGTACAATGCGGCTGGAGTACTTGAGATACTTAGGTGTAAATCCTAATTCAGTTACTGAAAACTTTGAAGAAAATCCTTTCAAGTCATAGGGCTTAAGTTCATAGATTTTAGAAATAGACTGCCTGGATTCACATCTTTAGGTTTGTATCCTTCAGGAAGGTACTCTTCTCCCAGGAAAGAGTAAAGATTACTGCCCTGCCTACTGCAGGTACCAGCCTACAGATGACAAGAGCTTAAGGAAGGGAGGAACTTATTCTTAAATTAACTTTATAGTTTTGATTATTAGTACTGATCTGGACTTAATAAATACTGAACATAGACTATACTTTGAGACTTAAACCAAATTTCTTATTATTTGTTTTGCTTGTTTTTCCCTTGATTACTTAGCCATTTATTTATTTGTACTGAGGTACAGTTACAATGTTGTGTTAATTTCTGGTGTACAGCAAAGTGATTCAGTTATACATATATTCTATTTTGTATTATTTTCTATTTTTTATTTGTTTTTAAAATAAAAGAGATCAGAAAAATCTTAAGGACTACTCTTATTATCATCAGAGGCAGGAATAAAACTAGACAAACGAGTGACTTATAGGAACAGTGGAAGCAAAAATAAAATTGTTTTATGATTCCTGCCCCAAGAAGTTTTCACTGTTGACAATAAGATACATCCAGATTTCACAAGGATACAGTCTCTGTATTGGAAACTCCTCCAATCCACTGTCACCGCTGTACTTTACTGAATGCAATTTAAAGAATACATATAAAGGGACTCTGTTCCCTTCCTAGAAGAATTTTTCCTGATATATTCCTATTTTATTTACTTCTGACTAACCCATAACATGCCATGGTTCTCTTAAAACAGTCTCATATATTTACTGGGCATTGCATTCCTATACAAAAAGGAATAATAAAAAAAAAAAACATTAAGTATAATAAATAGGGTTAAAATACTTCAGGGATCTATGTGAAGCAAGTCCTTAGTTTTCAGACTATTCTAAATAATTTTCTGTGGCTCACCAGTTATAGTTTGTTTAGAGCAATTTACCCCAGGAAGTTACAGTTCAATATTTGTTGTGTTCCTCTGCCTATTCCTCATGTAGGGAAAGAACATGTGGATGAAAAGTAATCGCAGCATATTTCCCCCCTTCCATGAGTTTTAAACATTTTACATAAAAAGGACAGTTGAGGAAGATGTAATAAACAATCAAAAGCAAAACACGTTGCTTCTTTATATTTGGTGATGAATTCACACACCTACTTAAATTATATTCTTATTTTCTGAAGAAATATTACACACAGGCAACATAAATTATATCCATGTTGCTTTTTTCTAGGAAACACAACATAATGAGAGATGATATATCATTTAAGGATAAATATTGGTGACACTGTATGAAGTAACCTATCTAAAACTTCAGGCTGAAAACATACATTGAATGCTCTATGTAATAGTTCTCTCATCCTTCATAGTTCTTGCATGTCTATGGAAGAGGCTGCTCTTTGAAACGTATATCATCTCCTAGTCTTTATCACCTGTCACCAATATTTGAGAAGTATTGCTCAAACTATCAAAGCCATAGAGGTGAATATCACACCTAGAATGAGTTCTTCTCTCAATACAGATAATTTTTTGGACTTATGTTCGTTTAGAATATTTATTAAAATTTCTGATTTAGTTTAATTTTCTACAGAGATCTCTATCAGCAAAGAATGGGATAATTCATGTAGCTATGGTTTTCAAGACCTTGTGAGAATGTAGCCTGAAAAACTGCCTAGTTATTAAGTATCTCCTTCATTAAGCTTCATCTATGCTCTTTCTTTAATGCCCTCCATAAGCCAAGGAAATTTAGAAAACTAAAATACCTGACAATGTTATCTGTACAAATTCCCTCTATGTGACATGTTTATTATATCATAAAATAGTGATTTTTCATATTCCAAGTATGCATTTTTCTCATTTGCTTATTATTGATTACTTCTATTGGGATATTATTCTTCAGAGAGTTTCTATATGACATATACAATTATAAAATAATTAAAAATATAATAACATTCAAATGAAAAACATATGGCCATTTTAGAAGATGCGTGTTGCTATTTGAGGTGTGGTTCTCAGATCGACAGCATTAGCATCTCCTTGGAAGCTTATGAGAAAAGCAGAATCTCAGACTCACCTTAGACTTAATCTTTCATAATCTGCACGTGAACACAATCCCTATTATTTATCCACTGAAGTGTGAAAAGCATTATTCTAAGATTACAATAGAAATCTTATGAAAATTCAGGCATAGATTAAAGCAACACACATTTATTCTTCTATTGCAATTTTTTTAAATTACTGTTTTCTAAGAGTAAAACATCATTATTAGAGACTATTGAGTGAAAAATCCTATAGACTGGTACTTAGGCTTATTCTGTCTAGTAATATGGAAGATAGCATACAATGAGGATGGTTGGCAGCAGGAGGGGATGGAAACAAAAGATACAAAATACTAATGGTTTTATAGCTGAATTTTTGAAATACAAATACATTCAAATGTGTATGATTAATTTATTGCTTTTTAAGAAGCATAGGTTGCTTTTTCATTTTGTAGACTGCCTCTTCTGATGTGCAGAGCTTTTTTAGTCTAATGTAGCCTGTGTAATATTGTCTTTAAAGTGCTAGAAGAATAAATGACATAAGCACTGTACCTACATTTGGAAATTTTTCACTTAAGGCCCGTCTTTGAAAATGTTTTAGGTGTGACAACTTTGTATTCTTTCTTGCATTAACTACTCACATAAGATATTGGTTATTATTTTTAATTTTTTTAATGGAGTGAAAATTTAGACTCATTGTGAACTTTATAATTTTATGATAATTTTCTCTGGTTTTTAAATTTGTCTTGGTGATACATTTATTAACATTTTTATAACATGCTATTGCAATTACTTCATTCAGTGTTGAAATAAAGAACTCATTATTAAATCCATATTTGTTAGATACTTTTATTTAATTTTCATAAATAAGTACTACTACCATAAGTTGGTTTGTACAAATAAAACTGATTCCTGGTAAGCATGTTTCTCAATTTGTGGGAGCTATGAAGTTTATATTTTCTCCTAACTCAATAAAGGAATGAATTTGTGAATTTTTTGAGTTGGTTAAGTGCAGGTTGGGAAATAGCTTCCTAATTTATTTTATATTTTCTCTTATTTGGGCTTCTTTATTTGACTGCTGGCTTCTTTGTGAGTTGATTTTTGCAAAATATAAAATATGGGCATATTTTACCTTACATACATTTTCCCATTTTTTCTGTTAACCCCACTGACAGGTGACTTAAGGTCCCCATGTCTCCATGAGCTGTGCCCTATACTACTGAAAGGACAGCAGTATTATGAAATACTAGGTTGACCTGAAATAAACACACTGTCTGTCTGCCTGTCACAGGCCTGTGACAACTACAGAGCAAAGAGGAAGCCCTGTCAAACATGCAGTGCAGGCTGTAGTTACCACAATAGCAAACACACTTCTTATCAAGGGAACAAAGGCCAATATACCACGAGGAAAGATATGGCAAGCATCCATACCAAAACACACACACACACACACACCAAAAATATTGCACTTTTACAATTTACACAAGTTCTCTCCCACCTGAAAACAGCCCGTCAAGACCACAGTGCTTGCTCAGTCAGAATCGACTCTTTGTGACATCATGGACAATAACCGACCAGACTCCTCTGTCCATGGGATTTCCTAGGCAAAATACTGAGTGGGTTGCCATTTCCTACTCCAGCGGATCTTTCTGACCCAGGGATCAAAGCTATGTTTCCTGAGTCCCCTGCATTGGTAGGCAGATTCTTTACTACTGAGCCATCCCTGCTTTTCCCTAAATTCATAGAGTCAGA
>SJYX01017569.1:50319-100218 GCA_006410675.1 Oreotragus oreotragus | reverse complement strand
GCTGCGATTCATGGGGTCGCAAAGAGTTGGACACGACTGAGCAACTGAACTGAACTGAACTGAACTGAAGGAATAGACTAGACATTTCACTTTTTTTTGTTATTGCCAAAAAAGAAAATGAGAGGATGTTGCAAAGAAACACCAATGCTGTAACAGTACAATCATAAAGAATTAACATAAAAACTAAACAAAGAAACACGTTACCTGGAAGTTTCAGTAACATCTTTGAAATATAAGTATGACATAAAAGAGATTATTTTGCATATTATAAAATGGCTTTAATATGTGTTCTTTTGCATGTTATGAAACTGCTTATTAAACATATGATGGAAATAACTTCCCTCAGATTACACAGAGATACTAGAAATACTTTATTTTTTCTTTAACTAACTAAAAAGGATACTTTTGAGAATGCAAAGAGACACTATTAAGAATTACACTGGGGGAACAGGCATTCAGTGAGATGAGTAGACCAAAACCTACTTAGAAAGATGCCTGTCTCTGGAGTCTATGAACTACCTGGCGCTATTTGTAAAGGACCCACCTGCCAATGCAGACGGCACAAGAGACACGGGTTTGATCCCTGGGTCAGGAAGATCCCCTGGAGGAGCGCATGGCAACCCACTTCAATATTCTTGCCTGGAGAATCCCAAGGATAGAGGAGCTTGGTGGGCCATAGTCCATGAGGCACAAAAAGTTGGACATGACTGAAGCAACTTAGCAAGTGCACATGAGTATATACTACACTGGGGATCTAATTTTTCTGTAAACATTTTTTTCATCGTAATCTGTACGTTGTAATGATAAATCCATTTAATAATTCCCAACATGGTTCCAAAAATTAGACCTCAAGTTCTACATTGTAAATTTCAGAGAAAAATGAAATTCATGTTCCATACAACATTCCATGTGTTACTATAGGAGCAGAGCAGGATTATCTTACCACTTTGTAATACACTATTTTGGAAATGACTAAGAGGAAGCTTATATGCATTTGCACTGAAATGTCATCTAAATAATATGCACTTGAAAGATTATTTATATAGTGAAAAACAATTCAAGTCAGTAGTTTCAGTTCTTCATGATCAATTGCTAGCAAGGGGTCTAGAATTCCACAGTGACTTAGAGAATGGCCAATATTCTTAACTTATAATTAAGCAAATTAAAGTATGAATCAGTTATATTTTTCACCAAAGTGAAACAAAAAATTGGTGAAAGAACTTTTAGAAGTTGTACTAATCTTGACAGGGCACATCCAGTGCTCTTTCCACTATAGAAGACTGCCCTCAATGAAGTGTAGCTGACATACAGTCTTAGTTTGGCTTCTGTTCTATTTCATCATAACGAAGTATTAAAAATCCAAGGATCCAAACAGTCCATACTCTTTAATTTTGTCAGTTCCCTCAGTGTTTCTCACCATACAGTATAAAAGGGCATTTGTTTACTGTAACCCAAAATACAGTTTTCGTCCATATTTTAAAATCCCTATAAATAAAAATGGTTCTCTTTTAAAATTCTGCAAGAGTCTGAACAATATTGGATCTACTTCTAGAAGAATATTTCACAAAATCTAATGATGGAACCCAGAGTATAACACAGCAGAATTAAAGGTTAAAGTTCAAATACTGTAATTTCAAACTACTGATCAATGGTAATTTGGGGCATCTCTCAGTTCACTGGCATTCGGCAAACAAGCAAGTTAGGTTAAGTATGAATGGTTAATGTTGAAGTAACTCAATTTACTAAATTTTCATAGCAAATATTTTCTCCTTTTTTCCTCCATAATTGGTCTATATTTCTAACTGCCATTTGTTTGTTTGTTTTGAAAATGATAACTGCCTTTAATTAGAACAAAGCTAGAAGAGCAATCTTTAAATGATCTTTTTGCTAAAATACTAGGTCAGGGTCTATCTTTCTAAAGGTATAGATAGCCATCAAGTAATTATATATCATATTAATAAAACAGTATGGTAAAAACACTCTATATCTGTTTATCAATCCTTAGGGCTCAAAAACAAGTATCAATATGCTGTATTTTTACCTGCCACTTTGAAACATTATAAGCTAAAGTTAGCAATGAACTAAATAGTATTAGTATTATTCAATTCAAATGTCTTTAGTCTTTTCTATGAAAAGGGCTATATTTATACTATATATGAATATATATTTGAATAAAATTCAAATGCTTAATTTAATAATGGACAATATATTTGGTGTATTTTAAAGATGATTTACTTACAGCTATAAAAACTGTCAATTATATCATTGTTGGATGTATTTTCCATGGTAGTTCGGCAGTGTTGGATATTGTATATTTTATTTCCAACTACAGCAAAATAAAAAATGTTCAGTATTTAAACCCATATAGGATTTAAAGGAATACAAATCTGTGTTAACAAGTGAAAACATTTATTTTAAAGTTTAAAATAAAAGCAAAAAGCATTTTTATTTCACCTAGCTTTGGACTTGTTTACTAAGTCCAAAATAATGGGTTGGCTAAAAACTTAATTCAGGTTTTTCCATAAGATGTTGGAAAAAACCAGAATGAAACATTTTGGCCAACCCAGTGACTTAGACAAGTTTAATGCAAGTGTGAAGAAGTCACCAAGTTGCTGTTTTAGTTCCAAATGCACAGTGGAGACCTCAGTGAATTTATTCTTCCAGTTCTTCCTGTGTTTGCTCCCTTCCTTGTTGTTTTTACTTGGGGCCATCCATGCAGGAGAGTTATTGGCAAGAGTGAGGAGGCAGACATGCACTTCCTAAATGAACCCCACAGGGCATAAAGTCTTTGCGCTTCAGAATGTATCTTCTATGACACTTCAAGATACGTCATCTTTGCACTTGATGGATTTCTAAATGTGTTTAAACAAAGCACATGTAACAAGTAATCAGACTAAGTTTCTTCAATCAATGAATTCTCTGAATGTTTAACCCCTTTACAAAGAAGTTGACTATTTTAAACAAAGAATAATCAGGTATTTTGGTAAGAAATGTTTGCCTATGTCATATATTGAATAGGTCTTACCAGTACTAATTTACAATTTTCCTTTGTTTCTCTAGCCATTTAACTACAAGCACACACATGCACACATGCATATAAATGCAATACTCACATATATTCATGCATCATTTGATCCTTCCTAGGTTCTGGAAGCAGTAGAATACAAAGAAAGAAAAATTTGGTTCACAGTATCTTTGACAAGTGTATTTAAACTGCATCATCTCAGGTTCAACTCAAAGAAAGAGCATTTACAGTGATGTATTCAAAGAGATACGACATATATGTTGATTCTTTCTTCAGTATCTAGCCAAATCAGTTCATCAGCATACATCCTACAAGAACAAAGTAATAAGATATTAAAAGGAATAAATTTCCATATTTATCCTTTGAAATATATCATATTTAAATCCATATCTCCATGTAAAAATCTTGCTTTCAGCTTATCTTCGAATTGATCAGTTAAGGAGAATAAGTTCAAGAGTCATTTTATACTTGATAAGACAGGGACATATATTTTCTCTACAGTAATATTTTCTCTCATCTCTATGTAAAATTCCCAGGAAACTTACATATATGTTAGATAAATTATGTTGGTCAATGTGAACTATAACCTGAGAAAATAAAAATATATAACAAGGGAAGTTTAATTTTTATCACAAAATTAAAATTCAGAAAAGCAAAAGGACCCAAACCAAAAAGGAAAAAGTACTATTGGGCTTCCTCTACCCACCCCCCACCCCCTCTTGGGACTTCCTTCATAGCTCAGTTGGTAAAGAATCTGTCTGCAATGCAGGAGACTTGAGTTAGATTCGTAGGTCGGGAAGACCCTCTGCAGAAGGAAATGGCAACTCACACCAGTAGGAGCCTGGCAGAAGGCGAGGGTGGGATGATTGAGAAAATATCACTGAAACATGTATATTATCATATGTGAAACAGATTGCCAGTCCAGGTTCGATGAATGAGACAAGATGCTCAGGGTTGGTGCACTGAGATGACCTAGAGGGATGGGATGGGGAGGGAGGTGGGAGTGGGGTTCAGAATGGGGAACACATGTGTACCCATGGTGGATTCATGTCAATGTATGGCAAAAACCACTGCAATATTGTAAAGTAAAGTGAAAGTGAAAGTGAAGTCGCTCAGTCATGTCCAACTCTTTGCGACCCCATGGACTGTAGTCTCTACCACACTCCTCCGTCCATGGGATTTTCCAGGCAAGGGTACTAGAGTGGGTTGCCATTTCCTTCTCCAGAGGATCTTCCCGACCCAGGGATTGAACCCAGGTTTCCCACACTGTAGGCAGAGGCTTTAACCTTTGAGCCACCAGGGAAGTCTGTAAAGTAATTAGCCTCCAACTAACTTTTTCTAATTTATTTATTTTATTTGGAGGCTAATTGTAAAGTAATTAGTTTCCAACTAAAATAAATAAATTTAAAAAAAAAAGAGTTGGAAACAACTTACCAACTAAACCACCAGCACTATTAGGTCTTCAGTAAATTGCTATTTATTGTACAGCTCTCTAAGTATTTCAAAAAGGGAGTGATTTAAATAGGAACATTTGAAAGTCTTATATTCCAGATCATTTACGAATTTAGGCCTTAAAACAACAAAGACAGATGTTTGTATTTTGAATCATCAGCTACAGTTGTCACTATAAAACTTCAGAGTAATTTATAATAGTCAAATTATTTGTATATCTATATCGATCTTATCCATTTTTCTATCTATATAGAAAGAGAGTATGGCTACAGAGACAGGTTTGTAATTTGATTCTTCTATGGGTACTCGATACATTATCCATACATCTGCCCTATTTGCCAAAGAAACTTCACATGGGTCTCTTTTGGCATCTGTCTTCATAAGGTAGAACATCTGGTCATTTTAATTCTATTTTGAGCAAGATAGAATCCTGTATTTTTACTTTGTTGTATCTAATTAAATTTTATTAAGTTTTGTGCTGGCAAACAGGCAAATCAGCTTGATTCTATCAAAGCTTGGTGTCAATCATTACACAAGATACAGACAATTCTTCACTGAAGGGCTAGAGCTACTGTACTTCCAAAATATCTTTCTTGGATTGTAACAAAATACCAAATTTGGCCTTGGAATGTGGAATGAAGCAGGGCAAAGACTAATAGAGTTTTGCCAAGAATATGCACTGGTCATAGCAAACACCCTCTTCCAACAACACAAGAGAAGACTCTATACATAGACATCACCAGATGGTCAACACTGAAATCAGATTGATTATATTCTATGCAGCCAAAGATGGAGAAGCTCTATATAGTCAACAAAAACAAGACCAGGAGCTGACTGTGGCTCAGATCATGAACTCCTTACTTTCAAATTCAGACTTAAATTGAAGAAAGTAGGGAAACCGCTAGATCATTCAGGTATGACCTAAATCAAATCCCTTATGATTATACAGTGGAAGTGAGAAATAGATTTAAGGGCCTAGATCTGATAGATAACAAAAAAGATACTATGAACATGTTTTAAATATTTTGTTGGGTGACCATTTAAAAAGAACACATTGTTTCCAATATAGGGAAATAACCATAATTAGATTTATAATAGTCACAATTATTTTAAAAGGCACTATGTTTTTAGATAAAATTTATGACCTTCTTTGTTTATAAACCACTCCATAAATTCACTTTCCACCTGCACTTTACTGGCCACTTAACAAAAACATGTTAATATGTAACTGTTGCTTTTTATTCAATACTTGCCTTTTTCTTAATATTTAGGCTACTTTTTTAGAGCTTTTAAGTTTAAAGACAAACTGAAAGGGAGGGAGACATCCTCCATACTACCCCTGTCCCTATAAAGCATTGTCTCACATTATCAACATTCCACACAAAAGTGGTGCCGCTTAACTAAAACATGTTTATATGTAACTGTTGCTTTTTATTCAATACTTGCCTTTTTCTTAATATTTAGGCTACTTTTTTTAGAGCTTTTAAGTTTAAAGCCAAACTGAAAGGGAGGGAGACATCTTCCATACTACCCCTGTCCCTATGATGCATTGTCTCACATTATCAACATTCCACACAAAAGTGGTAAGTTGAATAAACTTACATAGACCAAACATAATCACCCAAAGTCCATAGTTTACATTAAGGTTCACTCTTGGTATTGACATTCTATGGGTTTGGACAAGTGTATAGTGTCATGTGCAGCTTCCCTGGCTCTGTGTTAAAAGAATCTGCCGGCAACGCAGGACACACAGGTTCTATCTCTTGGTTGGGAAAATCCCTTGGAGAAGGAAACAGCAACCCCCTGCAGTATTCTTGGCTGGGAAATCCCAGTGACAGGAGAACCTGGTGGTGTAGAGTCCATTGGGCCGCAAAAGTCAGACATGACTTAGTGACTAAATAGTGACAACACAGTGTCATGCATTCATCATTGTGGATTCATGCAGAGTATTTTTCTGCTCAAACAATTCTGCTCTACCTATTAATTCCCCTCTGAATGAACCTGCCTTGAAAACAGTTTTTATTAACAATATGACTCTAATTTATTAACTAATAATTTTTCTCAGGCAACATGATCAGTGAACTACACATATCATCTCATTTTTTACTATATCTCCGTGAAACTGAATACTATTGCTATTATCATTATCATCTTTATCACTTAAATTTTAAAAATGAGGAAACTGAGCCATATGAAGTTTCTTTCTTTTTTTTTAATCACATGCACAAAACCAAATGGCTTAAAAGTGACTGAGGCAAAATGTGAATTAACTGTTTCTACTCCAGCACTAAGATTCAGCCACAATATCTACTTCCATGCCAAGTCATATTAGGGACATTAATTTTGTCCAGTTAGTGAGGAACAACTCTGATGTCATAGTAGTTGTCACAGCATTTATCTCTAAAGTTAGAAGACACAGGATATTTGTTACTGTATAGCTTTTCACCTGTCAGGAGTGCTCTGTCTTTATGAAAGCTCGTCATTTTAAGTTTTCTTAGAGTATCTCTAACCCACTCTCACTAACAATTCATATATTTGCCAAATACTGTTAGGTTATATTTAAGTAAAGTACCTTTCTGAACTTTTCTATTCAGTTATTTTCTAAATATGTTTTGTTTAAAATATACTGAATTGACAGTGTTGGGAGAACAACCTATAGATTGAAGCTAACGGCTTTTCCAAATTTTTTAGAAAATAGAAAATTCAGTAAACATAATTTAGGTGGAAACACATCTCTTTTGCAAGGTTATGTTACAAGGATTAATAAAACTTTCAATCAAGCTTGATTCCATGTATCTTATAGGTTGTGATGCAGTTTCTAGGTTTAACATTGGTGGGAGGGACTGGGAGCAGGAGGAGAAGGGGACAACAGAGGATGAGATGGCTGGATGGCGTCACTGACTCGATGGACATGAATCTGAGTGAACTCCAGGAGTTGGTGATGGACAGGGAGGCCTGGCCGCTGCGATTCATGGGGTCACAAAGAGTTGGACACGACTGAGCAACTGAACTGAACTGAACTGAACTGAACTGAACTGAAGGAATAGACTAGACATTTCACTTTTTTTGTTATTGCCAAAAAAGAAAATGAGAGGATGTTGCAAAGAAACACCAATGCTGTAACAGTACAACCATAAAGAATTAACATAAAAACTAAACAAAGAAACACGTTACCTGGAAGATTCAGTAACATCTTTGAAATATAAGTATGACATAAAAGAGATTATTTTGCATATTATAAAATGGCTTTAATATGTGTTATTTTACATATTATGAAACTGCTTATTAAACATATGATGGAAATAACTTCCCTCAGATTACACAGAGATACTAGAAATACTTTATTTTTTCCTCAGCCAACTAAAAAGGATACTTTCAAGAATGCAAAGAGGCATTATTAAGAATTACACTGGGGGAACAGGCATTCAGTGAGATGAGTAGACCAAAACCTACTTAGAAAGATGCCTGTCGCTGGAGTCTATGAACTACATGGCGCTATTTGTAAAGGACCCACCTGCCAATGCAGACGGCATAAGAGACACGGGTTTGATCCCTGGGTCAGGAAGATCCCCTGGAGGAGCGCATGGCAACCCACTCCAATATTCTTGCCTGGAGAATCCCAAGGATAGAGGAGCTTGGTGGGCCATAGTCCATGAGGCACAAAAAGTTGGACATGACTGAAGCAACTTAGCGAGTGCACATGAGTATATACTACACTGGGGATCTAATTTTTCTGTAAACATTTTTTTCATCGTAATCTGTACATTGTAATGATAAATCCATTTAATAATTCCCAACATGGTTCCAAAAATTAGACCTCAAGTTCTACATTGTAAATTTCAGAGAAAAATGAAATTCATGTTCCATACAACATTCCATGTGTTACTATAGGAGCAGAGCAGGATTATCTTACCACTTTGTAATACACTATTTTGGAAATGACTAAGAGGAAGCTTATATGCATTTGCACTGAAATGTCATCTAAATAATATGCACTTGAAAGATTATTTATATAGCGAAAAACAATTCAAGTCAGTAGTTTCAGTTCTTCATGATCAATTGCTAGCAAGGGGTCTAGAATTCCACAGTGACTTAGAGAACGGCCAATATTCTTAACTTATAATTAAGCAAATTAAAGTATGAATCAGTTATATTTTTCACCAAAGTGAAACAAAAAATTGGTGAAAGAACTTTTAGAAGTTGTACTAATCTTGACAGGGCACATCCAGTGCTCTTTCCACTATAGAAGACTGCCCTCAATGAAGTGTAGCTGACATACAGTCTTAGTTTGGCTTCTGTTCTATTTCATCATAACGAAGTATTAAAAATCCAAGGATCCAAACAGTCCATACTCTTTAATTTTGTCAGTTCCCTCAGTGTTTCTCACCATACAGTATAAAAGGGCATTTGTTTACTGTAACCCAAAATACAGTTTTCGTCCATATTTTAAAATCCCTATAAATAAAAATGGTTCTCTTTTAAAATTCTGCAAGAGTCTGAACAATATTGGATCTACTTCTAGAAGAATATTTCACAAAATCTAATGATGGAACCCAGAGTATAACACAGCAGAATTAAAGGTTAAAGTTCAAATACTGTAATTTCAAACTACTGATCAATGGTAATTTGGGGCATCTCTCAGTTCACTGGCATTCGGCAAACAAGCAAGTTAGGTTAAGTATGAATGGTTAATGTTGAAGTAACTCAATTTACTAAATTTTCATAGCAAATATTTTCTCCTTTTTTCCTCCATAATTGGTCTATATTTCTAACTGCCATTTGTTTGTTTGTTTTGAAAATGATAACTGCCTTTAATTAGAACAAAGCTAGAAGAGCAATCTTTAAATGATCTTTTTGCTAAAATACTAGGTCAGGGTCTATCTTTCTAAAGGTATAGATAGCCATCAAGTAATTATATATCATATTAATAAAACAGTATGGTAAAAACACTCTATATCTGTTTATCAATCCTTAGGGCTCAAAAACAAGTATCAATATGCTGTATTTTTACCTGCCACTTTGAAACATTATAAGCTAAAGTTAGCAATGAACTAAATAGTATTAGTATTATTCAATTCAAATGTCTTTAGTCTTTTCTATGAAAAGGGCTATATTTATACTATATATGAATATATATTTGAATAAAATTCAAATGCTTAATTTAATAATGGACAATATATTTGGTGTATTTTAAAGATGATTTACTTACAGCTATAAAAACTGTCAATTATATCATTGTTGGATGTATTTTCCATGGTAGTTCGGCAGTGTTGGATATTGTATATTTTATTTCCAACTACAGCAAAATAAAAAATGTTCAGTATTTAAACCCATATAGGATTTAAAGGAATACAAATCTGTGTTAACAAGTGAAAACATTTATTTTAAAGTTTAAAATAAAAGCAAAAAGCATTTTTATTTCACCTAGCTTTGGACTTGTTTACTAAGTCCAAAATAATGGGTTGGCTAAAAACTTAATTCAGGTTTTTCCATAAGATGTTGGAAAAAACCAGAATGAAACATTTTGGCCAACCCAGTGACTTAGACAAGTTTAATGCAAGTGTGAAGAAGTCACCAAGTTGCTGTTTTAGTTCCAAATGCACAGTGGAGACCTCAGTGAATTTATTCTTCCAGTTCTTCCTGTGTTTGCTCCCTTCCTTGTTGTTTTTACTTGGGGCCATCCATGCAGGAGAGTTATTGGCAAGAGTGAGGAGGCAGACATGCACTTCCTAAATGAACCCCACAGGGCATAAAGTCTTTGCGCTTCAGAATGTATCTTCTATGACACTTCAAGATACGTCATCTTTGCACTTGATGGATTTCTAAATGTGTTTAAACAAAGCACATGTAACAAGTAATCAGACTAAGTTTCTTCAATCAATGAATTCTCTGAATGTTTAACCCCTTTACAAAGAAGTTGACTATTTTAAACAAAGAATAATCAGGTATTTTGGTAAGAAATGTTTGCCTATGTCATATATTGAATAGGTCTTACCAGTACTAATTTACAATTTTCCTTTGTTTCTCTAGCCATTTAACTACAAGCACACACATGCACACATGCATATAAATGCAATACTCACATATATTCATGCATCATTTGATCCTTCCTAGGTTCTGGAAGCAGTAGAATACAAAGAAAGAAAAATTTGGTTCACAGTATCTTTGACAAGTGTATTTAAACTGCATCATCTCAGGTTCAACTCAAAGAAAGAGCATTTACAGTGATGTATTCAAAGAGATACGACATATATGTTGATTCTTTCTTCAGTATCTAGCCAAATCAGTTCATCAGCATACATCCTACAAGAACAAAGTAATAAGATATTAAAAGGAATAAATTTCCATATTTATCCTTTGAAATATATCATATTTAAATCCATATCTCCATGTAAAAATCTTGCTTTCAGCTTATCTTCGAATTGATCAGTTAAGGAGAATAAGTTCAAGAGTCATTTTATACTTGATAAGACAGGGACATATATTTTCTCTACAGTAATATTTTCTCTCATCTCTATGTAAAATTCCCAGGAAACTTACATATATGTTAGATAAATTATGTTGGTCAATGTGAACTATAACCTGAGAAAATAAAAATATATAACAAGGGAAGTTTAATTTTTATCACAAAATTAAAATTCAGAAAAGCAAAAGGACCCAAACCAAAAAGGAAAAAGTACTATTGGGCTTCCTCTACCCACCCCCCACCCCCTCTTGGGACTTCCTTCATAGCTCAGTTGGTAAAGAATCTGTCTGCAATGCAGGAGACTTGAGTTAGATTCGTAGGTCGGGAAGACCCTCTGCAGAAGGAAATGGCAACTCACACCAGTAGGAGCCTGGCAGAAGGCGAGGGTGGGATGATTGAGAAAATATCACTGAAACATGTATATTATCATATGTGAAACAGATTGCCAGTCCAGGTTCGATGAATGAGACAAGATGCTCAGGGTTGGTGCACTGAGATGACCTAGAGGGATGGGATGGGGAGGGAGGTGGGAGTGGGGTTCAGAATGGGGAACACATGTGTACCCATGGTGGATTCATGTCAATGTATGGCAAAAACCACTGCAATATTGTAAAGTAAAGTGAAAGTGAAAGTGAAGTCGCTCAGTCATGTCCAACTCTTTGCGACCCCATGGACTGTAGTCTCTACCACACTCCTCCGTCCATGGGATTTTCCAGGCAAGGGTACTAGAGTGGGTTGCCATTTCCTTCTCCAGAGGATCTTCCCGACCCAGGGATTGAACCCAGGTTTCCCACACTGTAGGCAGAGGCTTTAACCTTTGAGCCACCAGGGAAGTCTGTAAAGTAATTAGCCTCCAACTAACTTTTTCTAATTTATTTATTTTATTTGGAGGCTAATTGTAAAGTAATTAGTTTCCAACTAAAATAAATAAATTTAAAAAAAAAAGAGTTGGAAACAACTTACCAACTAAACCACCAGCACTATTAGGTCTTCAGTAAATTGCTATTTATTGTACAGCTCTCTAAGTATTTCAAAAAGGGAGTGATTTAAATAGGAACATTTGAAAGTCTTATATTCCAGATCATTTACGAATTTAGGCCTTAAAACAACAAAGACAGATGTTTGTATTTTGAATCATCAGCTACAGTTGTCACTATAAAACTTCAGAGTAATTTATAATAGTCAAATTATTTGTATATCTATATCGATCTTATCCATTTTTCTATCTATATAGAAAGAGAGTATGGCTACAGAGACAGGTTTGTAATTTGATTCTTCTATGGGTACTCGATACATTATCCATACATCTGCCCTATTTGCCAAAGAAACTTCACATGGGTCTCTTTTGGCATCTGTCTTCATAAGGTAGAACATCTGGTCATTTTAATTCTATTTTGAGCAAGATAGAATCCTGTATTTTTACTTTGTTGTATCTAATTAAATTTTATTAAGTTTTGTGCTGGCAAACAGGCAAATCAGCTTGATTCTATCAAAGCTTGGTGTCAATCATTACACAAGATACAGACAATTCTTCACTGAAGGGCTAGAGCTACTGTACTTCCAAAATATCTTTCTTGGATTGTAACAAAATACCAAATTTGGCCTTGGAATGTGGAATGAAGCAGGGCAAAGACTAATAGAGTTTTGCCAAGAATATGCACTGGTCATAGCAAACACCCTCTTCCAACAACACAAGAGAAGACTCTATACATAGACATCACCAGATGGTCAACACTGAAATCAGATTGATTATATTCTATGCAGCCAAAGATGGAGAAGCTCTATATAGTCAACAAAAACAAGACCAGGAGCTGACTGTGGCTCAGATCATGAACTCCTTACTTTCAAATTCAGACTTAAATTGAAGAAAGTAGGGAAACCGCTAGATCATTCAGGTATGACCTAAATCAAATCCCTTATGATTATACAGTGGAAGTGAGAAATAGATTTAAGGGCCTAGATCTGATAGAGTTTCTAATGAACTATGGAATGAGGTGCGTGACATTGTACAGGAGACAGGGATCGAGACCATCCCTATGGAAAAGAAATGCAAAAAAGCAAAATGGCTGTCTGGGGATGACTTACAAATAGCTGTGAAAAGAAGAGAGGTGAAAAGCAAAGGAGAAAAGAAAAGATATAAGCATCTGAATGCAGAGTTCCAAACAATAGCAAGAAGAGATAAGAAAGCCTTCCTCAGCGATCAATGCAAAGAAATAGAGGAACAAGAACAGAATGGGAAAGACTAGAGATCTCTTCAAGAAAATTAGAGATACCAAGGGAAAATTTCATGCAAGGATGGGCTCGATAAAGGACAGAAATGCTATGGACCTAACAGGAACAGAAGATATTAAGAAGAGATGGCAAGAATACATGGAAGAACTGTACAAAAAAGATCTTCACTACCCAGATAATCATGATGATGTGAACACTAATCTAGAGCCAGACATCTTGGAATGTGAAGTCAAGTGGGCCTTAGAAAGCATCACTAAGAACAAAGCTAGTGGAGGTGATGGAATTCCAGTTGAGCTGTTTCAAATCCTGGAAGATGATGCTGTGAAAGTGCTGCACTCAATATGCCAGCAAATTTGGAAAACTCAGCAGTGGCCACAGGACTGGAAAAGGTCAGTTTTCATTCCAATTCCAAAGAAAGGCAATGCCAAAGAATGCTCAAACTACCGCACAATTGCACTCATCTCACACGCTAGTAAAGTAATGCTCAAAATTCTCCAAGCCAGGCTTCAGCAATATGTGAACCGTGAACTCCCTGATGTTCAAGCTGGTTTTAGAACAGGCAGAGGAACCAGAGATCAAATTGCCAACATCCGCTGGATCATGGAAAAAGCAAGAGAGTTCCAGAAAAACATCTATTTCTGCTTTATTGACTATGCCAAAGCCTTTGACTGTGTGGATCACAATAAACTGTGGAAAATTCTGAAAGAGATGGGAATACCAGACCACCTAACCTGCCTCTTGAGAAATCTGTATGCAGGTCAGGAAGCAACAGTTAGAACTGGACATGGAACAACAGACTGGTTCCAAATAGGAAAAGGAGTACGTCAAGGCTGTATATTGTCTCCCTGCTTATTTAACTTATATGCAGAGTACATCATGAGAAACGCTGGACTGGAAGAAACACAAGCTGGAATCAAGATTGCCGGGAGAAATATCAATAACCTCAGATATGCTGATGACACCACCCTTATGGCAGAAAGTGAGGAGGAGCTAAAAAGCCTCTTGATGAAAGTGAAGGAGGAGAGCGAAAAAGTTGGCTTAAAGCTCAACATTCAGAAAACGAAGATCATGGCATCCGGTCCCATCACTTCATGGGAAATAGATGGGGAAACAGTGGAAACAGTGTCAGACTTTATTTTTTGGGGCTCCAAAATCACTGCAGATGGTGACTGCAGCCATGAAATTAAAAGACGCTTACTCCTTGGAAGAAAAGTTATGACCAACCTGGATAGTATATTCAAAAGCAGAGACATTACTTTGCCGACTAAGGTCCGCCTAGTCAAGGCTATGGTTTTTCCTGTGGTCATGTATGGATGTGAGAGTTGGACTGTGAAGAAGGCTGAGCGCCAAAGAATTGATGCTTTTGAACTGTGGTGTTGGAGAAGACTCTTGAGAGTCCCTTGGACTGCAAGGAGATCCAACCAGTCCATTCTGAAGGAGATCAACCCTGGGATTTCTTTGGAAGGAATGGTGCTAAAGATGAAACTCCAGTACTTTGGCCACCTCATGCGAAGAGTTGACTCATTGGAAAAGACTCTGATGCTGGGAGGGGTTGGGGGCAGGAGAAGAAGGGGAAGACACAGGATGAGATGACTGGATGCCATCATGGACTCGATGGATGTGAGTCTGATTGAACTCCGGGAGATGGTGATAAACAGGGAGGTCAGGCGTTCTGCGATTCATGGGGTCACAAAGAGTCGGACATGACTGAGCTACTGAACTGAACTGAACTGAACTGAACAAAATACCCAGATGTTCAGTTAGGTATCTTCACTGTTCCCCATTAGCTGTCCTCTTCCTGACCTGATAGTGTCTGTCTCAGTGCACACACAGCTTCATCTTCAGGCAAAACCTCAAGGAGGACCCCAGGCAGAGCTCCAGATCTGCTTCTCTGTACAAAGTCTTCATCCCTGATTTCCTGTCCTACAATTCCAACTGATTCAGGAGCCCCAGCCTCCAAACCTCTCCATGGGTCTTTTAATCAGGTGACTGTTCTTAAGGCTCCTATTCTGTCTGTCACAATTTGGGTAGTATCCCACAGAATGCAAGTATAGATGCAGAGGTCACTTCTTATGTCCTTTCTGTCAAGCATCACAGCTGACATCACAGCTGTCCAATGCCTGATAAAAAGCTGCTTCATGGGTACTTATCGAGTCTTTGCTTCTTAGTTGTTCAAGGCAGTACACAACTAACAGCTGCTGATGTCAAGGTTCCATCCAAAGTTCCTGTCTACTTTTCACGCCTCTTTGCTTTCTTTTATCCTCCTCAAATTTGCCTCTTTAGCAATAAGCTGAAAAATATGCCTGCTTTCCTATCATTAGGTAAAACCTGAGATTTATCACCATGATTTTCCAGACTACTTACAAAGTATATTACTCCTGATTACTTTCGGCTCAGATAAAAGTTTTAACATGATTTATTTTTGTCTTCACCAATGACTTCAAATTTTAGGAACAAAACTATTAACAATGGAAATAAAAACCTATTAACAAAATTTTGCATAATAGAATCAGGAACAAAATTACTATTAACAAAGTTTTTTTTAATCAATAAAGTTGCTTTCAAGGATTATTTGTAACATTTGTATTGTCTCAAATTTTTTCTTAGTTTTAGCTTAGTAATCAATATCAATCCTTTAATAGCCATTGCTAAATTATCTATCAAATGAGATTAAAGTGTGGGAAAACCTGGCCTTACACAAGCATTTCATAATCACTTGCTACTGCTCTAATCATCATTGTCATCATCATTAAATAACACAATGACCAGCAACATCAAAATATCTTCAACTGCAAATTGCTTTTTAATTCATTTCCTAATTCATCTCTATAATTCAGAGATGACAGATTCAATGACAGACCTCTTTTGGAATAAACTGAGTTTCTCTTCAAGAAAAACACTTGGACCACTAGTTGACCATACCAAAAAAAAAAAAAAAAAAAAAAAAAAACACAGAAATAAATAGATAAGTTATACAGTATAGTTTTAATAATCCTGTGACTCACATTTACAAGTGCCACACATTTACAAGGTTAATTAATTTATCAGTTCAGACACTTAGTCGTGTCTGACTCTGTGACACCATGGACTGCAGCGTGCCAGGCTTCCCTGTCCATCATCAACTCCCGAAGCTTATTCAAACTCATGTCCATGCTCAGTGATGCCATCCAACCATCTCATCCTCTGTCATCCCCTTCTCCTGCCTTCCAGGGTCTTTTCCAATGAGTCAGTTCTTTGCATCAGGTGGCCAAAGTATTGGAGTTTGAACTACAGCATCAGTCCTTCCAATGAATATTCAGGAATGGTTTCTTTTAGGATGGACTGGTTGAATCTCCTTGCAGTCCAAGGGACTCTCAAGAGTCTTCTCCAGTATCACAGTTCAAAGGCATCAGTTCTTCAGCACTCAGCTTTCTTTATAGTCCAACTCTCACATTCATACATAACTACTGGAAAAACCATGGTTTTGACTAGAGGGACCTTTGTTGGCAAAGTAATGTTTCTGCTTTTTAATATGCTGTCTAGATTGGTCATAGCTTTACTTCCAAAGAGCAAGCACCTTTTAATTTCATGGCTGCAATCACAATCTGAAGAGATTTTAAGCCTCCCAAAAATAAAGTCTTTCAAAGTTTCCATTGTTTCCCATCGATATGCTATGAAGTGAAGGGACTGGATGCAATGATATTCATTTTTGGAATGCTAAGTTTTAAGCGAACCTTTTTCCTCTCCTCTTTCATTTTCATCAAGAGGCTCTTTAGTTCTTCTTCGCTTTATGCCATAAGGGTGGTGTCATCTGCATAGCTGAAGTTACTGATATTTCTCCTGGCAATCTTGATTCCAGCTTGTGCTTCATCCAGCCCAGCATTTACAATGATGTATTCTGCATATAAGTTAAATAAGCAGGGTGAAAATATACCACCTTGACGTATTCCTTTCCTGATTTGGAACCAGTCTGTTGTTCCATGTCCAGTTCTAACTGTTGCATCATGACCTGCATACAGATTTCTAGGAGGCAGGGCAGGTGATCTGATATTCCCATCTATTGAAGAGTTTTCCACAGTTTGTTGTGATCCACACAGTCAAAGGCTTTAGCATAGTCAATAAACCAGAAGTAAGTGTTTTTCTGGAACTCTTGCTTTTTCCAAGATCCAGCAGATCTTGGCAATTTGATCTCTGGTTCCTCTGTCTTTTCTAAATCTAGCTTGAATATCTGCAAGTTCATGGTTCAAGTACTGTTGAAGTCTGGCTTGGAGAATTTTAAGCATTACTTTGCCAGTGTGTGAGATGAGTGCAATTGTGCAGTAGTTTGAACATTTTTGGTATTGCCTTTCTTTGCGATGGAATGAAAACTGACCTTTTCTAGTCCTGTGACCATTGCAGAGTTTTTCAAATTTGCTGGCATATTGCGTATAACACCTTAACACCATCATCTTTTAGGATTTGAAATAGCTCAACTGGAATTCCATCACGTCCACTAGCTTTGTTCTTAGTGATGCTTCTGAAGGCCCACTTGATTTCAAATTCCAGGGTGTTGCCTCTAGGTGAGTGATCACACCGTCATGGTTATCTGGGTCATTAAGCTTTTTTAGTATAGTCCTTCTGTGTATTCTTGCCACATCTTCTTAATATCTTCTGCTTCTGTTAGGTCCATATCATTTCTGTCCTTTGTTGTACCCATCTTTGCATGAAATGTTCCTTTGGTATCTCTACCTTTCTTGAAGTGATCTCTAGTCTTTCCCATGCTATTGTTTTCCTCTGTTTCTTTGCATTGATCACTGAGGAAGCCTTTCTTATCTCTCCTTGCTATTCTTCGCAACACTGCACTCAACTGGCTATATCTTTCTTTTTCTTCTTTCATTTCTCTTCTTTTCTCAGCTATTTGTAAGGCCTCCTCAGACAATCATTTTGCCTTTTTGCATTTTTTTCTTGAGGATGGTCTTGATCACTGCCCCCTGTACATTGTTGTGAACCTCCATCTATAGTTCTTCAGGCACTCTTTCTATCAGATCTAATTCCTTGAATCTATTTGTCACTTCCACTGTATAATGTGTAAGGGATTTGATTTAGGTTATACCTGAATGGTCTAGTGGTTTTCCCTAGTTTCTTCAATTTAAGTCTGAATTTGGCCAGAAGGAGTTTATGATGTTAGCCACAGTCAGCTCCTAGTCTTGTTTTTGCTTACTGTACAGAGCTTCTCCATCTTTGGTTGCAAAGAATATAATCAATGTCATTTTGGTTTTGACCATCTGGTGATGTCCATGTGTGAAGTCTTCTGTTGTGTTGTTGGAAGAGGGTGTTTGCCATGGCCAGTGTGTTCTCTTGGTAAAACTCTGTTGGCTTTTGCCCTGCTTCATTTTGTGCTCCAAGGCCAAATTGGCCTGTTACTCAAAGTATCTCTTGACTTTCTACTTTTGCATTACAGTCCTCTATAATGAAAAGGCCATCTTTTTTGGGTGTTGGTTCTAGAAGTTCATGTAGGTCTTTATAGAACCATTCAACTTCAGCTTCTTCAGCATTACTGATCAGGTCACAGACTTGGATTTCTGTGATATTGAATGGTTTGCCTTGGAAACGAACAAAGATCATTCTGTCATATTTTAGACTGCATTCAAGTACTGCATTTTGGACTCTTTTGTTGACTTCAATGGCTACTCCATTTCTTCTAAGGGATTCTTGCCCACAGTAGTAGATATAATGGTCATCTGAATTAAATTTGCCATTTCCAGTCCATTTTAATTCACTGATTCCTAAAATGTCAATATTCACTCTTGCCATCTCCTGTTTGACCACTTCCAATTTACCTTGATTCATGGACCTCACATTTCAGTTTCCTATGCAATATTGTTCTTTATGGCATCAGACATTACTTCAACTCCCAGAAACATCAACAGCTGGGAGTTGTTTTCGCTTTGACTTTATCTCTTCCTTCTTTCTGGAGTTATTTCTCCACTCTTTTCTTTGTAGCAATAGGATACCAACCAACCTAGCGGTTCATGTTTCAGTGTCATATCTCTTTGCTTTTCATGCTGTTCATGGGGTTCTCGAGGTAAGAATGCTGAAGTGGTTTGCCATTGCCTTGTCCCATAGACCACGTTTTGTCAGAGCTCTTCACCATGACCTGTCCATCTTGGCATGGCTCAAAGTTTCATTGAGTTAGACAAGGCTGTGGTCCATGTGCTCAGTTTGATTAGTTTTCTGTGGTTGTGGTTTTCATTTTGTCTACCATCTGAGTGATAAGGATAAGAGGCTTATGGAAGCTTCTTGATGGGAGAGACTGAGTGTGAGGGAAAATGGGTCTTGTTCTCATGGGAAGGCCATGCTCAGTAAATATTTAGTCCAATTTTCTGTTGATGGGTGGGGCTGTGTTCCCTCCCTGTTATTTGACATGAGACCTGAGACCAAACTATCATGGAGGTAATGAAGATAATGGCGACCTCCTGCAAAAGGATCCATGCAGACACTGCTGCACTCAGTGTCCCCACCACTGAACTACACCTCTGCTGCAGACTCCTGGACACTCACAGGCAAGTCTGGGTCAGTCTTTTGTGGGTCATTGCTCCTTTCTCCTGGGTCCTGGTGTGCACAAGGTTTTTTTTTGTTCTCTCCAAAAGTGTGTTTGCCCAATCCTGTGTAAGTTCTGAATCAAATCTCACTGCCCTCCAAAGTCAAATCCTCTGGCTGTTATCATTCCCTTTTCCAGATCCCCAGCTTGGGGAATCAGTTGTGGGTCCTAGAACTTTCTTAGCAGTGTGAGAATTTATTTGATATAATTGTTTGCAGTTTGTGTGTCGTCTGCTTGGTGGCTCTATGGTGGGGTCAATGGCGACTTCCTCCATGAGGGCTTATGCCACACCCAGGCCTGCTGCACCCACAGCCAGTTCCTTGTGGCAGGTCACTGCTGACCCATACCTCAGCAGGAGACACTCAGATACTCAAAGGCAGGTCTGACTCAGTCTCAGTGGGTCTCCTCGTGTGCACAAGGTTTTGTTTGAGCCCTCTGAGCATGTCGGGCAGGTATGGGGTTTGATTGTAAACTCAATTTTGCCCCTCTTAATTGATTTATGGACAACCTCACAGACTTTAGGAAATATCTAATGTCACTATAAATTCACTTGTGGATATAATTCACAGCATCTCAAAATCATAAATCACCATGATTAATTAAAAGGAAAAAAAAGACTTCTTTTCAAGAGAAATACTGCGTCAAATAAGCAATCATATTTACTTATATACCATCATATACACTGTGACCATAAAACATGGGCTTTGAAACTCAGTTATCATTAAATGTCTTTCCTGACTCAATTCTCTCAAAAGGTGTTGCAGTTATGAGTGTGGAAGTGATTCAGAGCTTAATTTCAGTTCAGTTCTATGTCAAATACCTTCTTTAATTAACAGAGAAGGCAATGGCACTTCACTCCAGTACTCTTGCCTGGAAAATCCCATGGACGGAGGAGCCTGGTAGGCTGCAGACCATGGGGTCGCTAAGAGTCGGAAACGACTGAGCTACTTCACTTTCACACATTGGGGAAGGAAATGGCAACCCACTCCAGTGTTCTTACCTGGTGAATCCCAGGGACGGCAGAGCCTGGTGGGCTGCCGTCTATGGGGTTGCACAGAGTCGGATATGACTTAAGTGACTTAGCAGCAGCAGCAGCAGCAGCAGCACCAATGAGGAAGTTCAGGAAACCCAAAATTAGAATGTCATGCCCTAACTTTCCCCAGTACTCATTCCACATATAAACTGGAGGAAAGATTAAATGATGTGCTTTGGATTTGTTATTGGTGCTATGAGGAAGACTAAGATCAAGAAATGTATGTTGATAACTATCTATCTCCTCAGTGTTATTCTATAAAGATTTTATACTCTATTGAAGATGTTTTACTAAGTTCTCCTGACACACATGTGAACTTCCTTAGGATGCATTTCTGCCTCTAATGACAAAACTGAATCCATTATAAAAAATAAGTATGGAAATTTCATTAAAAAAAGGTCTGTAAGAAAATTGAAACTATTTAGAAGTGCAAGTCAGTGTTAGAATATATGTGCAGATTTAATGTTATGAATGCATTTGCATTTTTAAAGGAATTTAAATCAATTCCCTTTATACATACCTGTCACACTTTGGGCTTAAGGTTTCTAAAATACGGTGTGAGAAGTGGAGGCCATGTAGCCCTTGTAACACAGGTTGTTGTTCTCATCTTAGTGATGATATAATAAATAATGTTCATAATAAATCATATTAATAGCTTTCTCTGATAGAATTCAGGTTCACACTTTCTTTTAGCATTTGATTCTATAATCAGGCTAAATCAATGTGCAGAGATGCAACTTATGAGTCTGGGGTTGTAGATCTCTGTACATCCTGAGGGTAGCATGAAAACAAATACAGGATGCTAAGGAAAAATAGATTTTTGAATGTGGAAAGTTATTTGCAAAATCACAAATTGAAAAATTAAAGTTTATGTATATAATTCCCATGCCTCTACATCCTCATATGTAAAATTACAGAACTGACTGCGATTATCTTCAAATTTTCCTCCAGCTCAAACATTCAAAAATTTTNTGAAAACAAATACAGGATGCTAAGGAAAAATAGATTTTTGAATGTGGAAAGTTATTTGCAAAATCACAAATTGAAAAATTAAAGTTTGTGTATATAATTCCCATGCCTCTACATCCTCATATGTAAAATTACAGAACTGACTGAGATTATCTTCAAATTTTCCTCCAGCTCAAACATTCTAAAATTTTATTAATTAATTACACAAAACTGAAATTCTTACTGACACTTTTAAGTTTTTGTAATAAAGAGTTTTATTTCCTGGTTTATATATTACTAGCAGAGATTTGAAATCTCTTTTCCATAGAATTTTTTTTTTTTTTTGTANTTTTTTTTTTTTTTTAATTTTGTATTTATTTTTTTACATGAACTCCCAAACATGAACCCCCCTCCCACTTCCCCCGCCACATCTTCCCTCCAGATCATCCCCATACACCAGCCCCAAGCATCCTGCATCCTGCATTGAACATAGACTGGCAATTCATTTCTTACATGATAGTATACATATTTCAATACCATGATGAATGCTTATCAATTTGGAATTTCTCAAATACAGTTGCCATATTTCAGCTACATTATGTGTGAAAAAGCTCACCTAACACATCTGAGATATGTTCCCTCACATATGGAAACACACTTTACTTACCCATGTGAAGAAAGTAGAAAATGTGTTGACTTAAAATTTAAGATATCATCTATCATTATGAGTATACTGTTGTTAGCAGCAAAAAAATTATATGCCATTAGTTTAATAATAAAATTAGTTGGTTCTTGAATTCAAGGATTCTCTAACCTAAGACAAACACAAAATTGTCAAAAATTACTGTCAAAATGGTCACATCCTTTCCAGGCATAAAATGTTTACTTATGTATAAATGATCTTTACCATAAGCTATGATGGCACAAATGGCTTTTTCCCTATAAATCCTAAAATCTAAACTTGCAAAAATGTGGGGGAAAAAATCCATGGGATGAGGAAGGGCAGTACAGTAAGAAAGGCAGAACACCAGGCTACAGTGTATCAATCATTCTTAGCAAAACCATTAACTTTAATTTCTACTTTACCAGACAAATTAAAGGAAAAAAAGGGATGGGTTGTCACATATGAGATTGTATAGAAGATAGAAAGTATCTTCTATGTTGTGAGTGGAATTAACTATGTGGTTCATTATGATTCTCAGGTAGCTTACCAGAAAAGTTGCCCTAGCTGAATCCACCTACTGAGAAAAGAAGAAAATAATACAAAAACAAAACCTTCTTTGTTGTCTCTTTCATCTCCCAGAAGGGAACAGCCATGTCTGTTCATAAATGAATGCCTTCCCTGGGCATAAATCATAGACTAGATCATGTTACAAGTTACACTGATTTGAATCCCACAATTTAATACTTTCTGAGAGAGAAGGACCTAACAGAAGAAGTCTGAAGCAAGGACATATCTGGAGTCTCCAGGCAGACAGACAGTGGTTAAGAAAAAAACAAACTTTACTATTTCTGTTTTTCTTCTCTGAGAAGGGAAAAGCCTCTGAGGAGTACAATGGGAGTAATTCTGTCTGTGATAGTTTACAATCATCCAGAAGCCTAAGGTTTTACAATAAAAGATGACTCCCTCGCCTTCACTGATGAATGGCTATAATTTTCCACTGGACATCCTGAATCAGCTACCCTGCCAGAACAGGGGGAAAAGCACTCTAACTCTGAACTGAAGGTATAATTCTAAAATGTGAGCCATTACTGTGCAACAATAACACACATCTTCTAGGAACCTTTGATATGCAACAGCTGTAGAGAGAAATAATAGGATAGGTTTTACATAGCACAAGCACACAGAAAAATTTCTATATTTCATTATAAATGACAAAATGATAATGAAAAGAAGATATTATGAAACACAATGGTAAGAAATTTAGTAAAAATTGAACTTCAAACAAAGCTATCATGTGAGACACAATCAGTCAAAGTGTCTTGAGTGCCTAGTGTATCTCAATCTTGGAAAAAAATATGGTGGCAGGAGTCACTCAATAACCTATTCCTACACAGACAGAAATTTCACATTCTATTTTAAAGAACAAAAGCATACATAAATTAAATAAATGCTATATATGAACACATTTACTTTACTGTGAGATAAATAATATATTTTACTTGGTACTTTTAGATTGTCTTTTTGGTTATTTTTGCCTTTTCACTGTGTCAGTATGCCCATAGAAGTAGTGACTCGTCTCTATTTGGAGATATCTCAAGTTAATTTACCCATATCTTTTCTACCGATGGGTCAACCACTACAGCACAAACACTGAAAACTGCATTGCATTTAAGACATTTGTATTATTTTTTTAAAAACTCGAAAGTTCTAAATTTGATCTAATTATCGTAGGTACCTTGCAATTTGGATATAGTTACTGAACACTAGTGCATCAATATTGACACATACTGAACATTAACTGTAGTGTCAAGCTGCATAGTCAATGAGCAAGAAGAAGCAATATTGACTCAATTTAAAAATACATATTTCCAAGACCATGCTAATCCTGGATAAATAATAATGAACTGAAATAAATAAGCAACAAAAATGTCTGTGATGGATTTCTGTAGATAAATTGCTTACTTACTAGTGTTTTTAGTGAAACCTTTAAATTGGACTCCAATTTAAAAAGCAATCCCTTCCAAAAGGATATTACTATGACAGTGGATAAAACATATGGCTCTCTAATAAAATACACATACATTTAAGCCCATATATATATAGAGAGAGATTATGTGGGATACATTGAGTTTCAGTCAGTGGCAGCTTCTACATTTATATAGAGAAACAAGCTGGTCATTAATGGCCAGGGAAATTCACTAGAGTCATAGAAGTCTCTGCTTAGATAGTGTGTTTATATAGAGACACACAGATACCCTTTGATGTCCACTTATCACAATACCAAACAAAAATGACAATTAATACCTGAAGTAATTAATAAACAAGCAATCGAATATAAGGGTTTTGGAGGAAGCAACACTTACTTAACCAGAAGGCAGTGAAGTGAAAAAAGTATTAGTCACTCAGTCGTGTTGGACTCTTTGAGACCCCATGGACTGTAGCCTGCCAGACTCCTCTGTCCATGGAGTTCTCAGGGCAAGAACAGTGGCAGAGAGAAGCAGCCCCGATCTGGTGGTCACAACCTAACCAGGGGGGTCTATCCCCTCAAGTCTTTTCAAGAGATTAAATGGGACTTTTTTTTTTTTAATTAAAAAAAAAAAAAAAAACCTGTAGTGAGTAGCCATTTCCTTCTCCAAGGGATCTTCCTGGCCAAGGGACTGAACCCAGGTCTCACACATTGCAGGCAGATTCTTTACCATCTGAGCCACCAGGGGAGCCTGGTGTGTACTTACACAGTGTGTACTTAAATTCAACTTTGAACAAAAGCATTGAGAGAAATTAAGAATGTGAACTTGGCTAAGGAGACACAAAACCATAAAATGTAGAACACAGGAGCCCCAATTAACATAGATAGAAGCCTTAATCATTTTTAGTTCACATTTCCATTATTGTGTTAAGAATTATATCTTGGCTTTCAGGATTAAGAGATTCATTTCGCCAATTAAGAAGAAATTAAGCACTTACTTAACAATGTGGCAATGAAGTGAAAAATAGCAAGAGGAAAGAAAGCCTTCCTCCGTGATCAATGAGAAGAAATAGAGCAAAACAATAGCATGGGAAAGACTAGAGATCTCATCAAGAAAATTAGAGATACCAAAGGAACATTTCATGCAAAGATGGGCTCAATAAAGGACAGAAATGGTATGGACCCAACAGAAGCAGAAGATATTAAGAAGAGGTGGCAAGAATACACAGAATAACTATACAAAGAAGATCTTCATGACCCAGATCATCACGATGGTGTGATTACCCACCTAGAGCCAGACATCCTGGAATATGAAGTCAAGTGGGCCTTAGGAAGCATCCCTACAAACAAAGCTAGTGGAGGTGATGGAATTCTAGTGGGGCTATTTCAAATCCTAACTGATAATGCTTTGGAATGCTGCACTCAATATGCCAGCAAATTTGGAAAACTCAGCAGTGGCCACAGGACTGGAAAAGGTCAGCTTTCATTCCAATCCCAAAGAAAGGCAATGTCAAAGAATGCTCAGACTACCACACAATTGGATGGATCTCACACACTAGCAAAGTAATGCTCAAAATTCTCCAAGCCAGGCTTCAACAGTACGTGAACCATGAACTTCCAGATATTCAAGCTGGAACATCAATAAAGCGAGAGAGTTCCAGAAAAACATCTACTTCTGGTTTATTGACTATTCTAAAGCTTTTGACTGTATAGATCACAATACTGTGGAAAATTCTTCAAGAGATGGGACTACCAGACCACCTGATCTGCCTCTTGAGAAATCTGTATGCAGGTCAGGAAGCAACAGTTAGAACTGGACATGGAACAACAGACTGGTTCCCAATTGGGAAAGGAGTACATCAAGGCTGTATATTGTCACCTTGCTTATTTAACTTCTATGCAGAGTACATCATGAAAAAGGCTGGGCTGGATGAAGCACAAGCTGGAATCAAGATTGCCAGGAGAAATATCAATAACCTCAGATATTCAGATGATATCACCCTTAGGGCAGAAAATGAGGAAGAATTAAAGAGCTTCTTGATGAAAGTGAAAAAGTTGGCTTAAAACTCAACATTCAGAAAACAAAGATCGTGCCATCTGGTCCCATCACTTCATGGCACATAGATGGGGAAACAATGGAAACGGTAACAGACTTTATTAGTTGGGGCTCCAAAATCACTGCAGATGGTGACTCTAGCCATGAAATTAAAAGACTCCTTTGGAAGAAAAGTTATGACCAACCAACAAGCATATTAAAAAGCAGAGACATTGCTTTGTCAACAAAGGTCCCTGTAGTCAAAGCTATGGTTTTTCCAGTAGTCATGTACTGATGTGAAAATTAGACTATAAAGAAAGCTGAGTGCCAAAGAACTCATGCTTTTGAACTGTGGTGTTGGAGAAGAATCTTGAGGGTCCCTTGGACTGCAAGGAGATCAAACCAGTCCATCCTGAAGGAAATTGGTCTTGAATATTCATTGGAAGGACTGATGCTGAAGCTGAAACTCCAATACTTTGGCCACTAGATGGTGACTCTAGCCATGAAATTAAAAGACTCCTTTGGAAGAAAAGTTATGACCAACCAACAAGCATATTAAAAAGCAGAGACATTGCTTTGTCAACAAAGGTCCCTGTAGTCAAAGCTATGGTTTTTCCAGTAGTCATGTACTGATGTGAAAATTAGACTATAAAGAAAGCTGAGTGCCAAAGAACTCATGCTTTTGAACTGTGGTGTTGGAGAAGAATCTTGAGGGTCCCTTGGACTGCAAGGAGATCAAACCAGTCCATCCTGAAGGAAATTGGTCTTGAATATTCATTGGAAGGACTGATGCTGAAGCTGAAACTCCAATACTTTGGCCACCTGATGTGAAAAACTAACTCACTGGAAAAGACCCTGATGCCAGGAAAGACTGAAGGAGGGAGAAGAAGGGCGATGACAGAGGATGAGATGGTTGGATGGTATCACTGACTGAATGGACATGAGTTTGAGTAAACTCCAGGAGTTGGTGATAGACAGGGAGGCCTGGTGTTTTGCAGTCCATGGGGTCACAAGGAGTCGGACATGGCTGAGGGACTGAACTGAACTACTCAAGACTTTGTAACAAAATCCCTGTCTTTAGTATTAAAAACAGACACACAGTTTTTAATTTTAGATAGTGAAATTTAAAGTAGTTTTAAAGTAAATGTAAGGTAGTTAAATACAGTTTCCAAACAGTAAAATTCATTTATTATCAGAAAAAATAATTTTTCATACCACTATCACTTAAAATTATTCAGTCTAACAAGCAGCTGGAATGACCTAACCTGAACAAACCATCTATTACATCCAGGTTCCTATCACCTGATGTATCCTCTGTAGAATATGAAACAGAAACAGCTAATTGTATAATGGCCCAGATTAATCAGACTATTTTGATGACATCACACCAGAAGTCTGTAACTGATGCAGCTTCACAACTATGCTTTGAATTTGCTATTTTTCTCTTGGAATACTCCCTTCTCTTGCACCTGTCTACAAGTCCATTCAACTCAAAAATTCTACTAAAACCCCTCTTATTTTTCTTTATCTCTGTCAATTCTGCTCTCCCTTATACACTTAGCCTCCACTTACTCTGTATATTTCTGTCTTTTTTAGAAGCTCTACATATTATTTCAAATTTCTAGCATCAGTATATTTATATGTTCAATATGTAACATATACAATGTGTGTTAGTTGCTCAGGTGTGTCCGATTCTTTGCAACCCCATGGATTGCAGTCTTTCATGCTCCTCTGTCCATGGAATTTGCCAGGCAAGAATACTATAGTGGGTGGCCATTCCCTTCTCCAAACATATGCAATATATATCATTATATACTGCTTGTATATTTATGATACATATTTGACATATAAAATATCATGTGGCAAATGTTAAATATATTTAAATGAGCATATAAATTTTATGCAAATATGCACTAATCTTTCTCCAATATTTGAATGGTAGTACTTTTCCTAATAGTAAGGTTGCATCATTTTGACTTTGCTTTCCAGAACCAATGTTTATTAAATCTACATTGATTTAATAGAACATCCTAATATTTAGACGGGCTTCCCGGGTGGAGGTAGTAGTAAAAAATCTATCTGCCAATGGAGGAGATTTAAAGACACAGGTTCAGTCCTTGGGTCAGGAAGATTCCCCTGGAGAAGGAAATGGCAACTCACTCCAGTATTCTTGCCTGGAGAATTCCATGGGCAGAGGAGCCTGGTGGGCTACAGTCCATAGGGTTGTAAAGAGTTGGACACAACTGAAGCAATTTAGCAATGTTTAGATAAAATCATAAATAAACACTAACAAACACCATGCAGAAAGTAAACAAGAGAAGCAGAAGACTTCAACATGGAGTCAGTCAGTTCAGTCGTTCTGTCTTTTCAGCAATCTCATCCTCTGGCGTCCCCTTCACCTCTGGCCTTCAATCTTCCCCAGCATCGAGGTCTTTTCCAGTGAGTCAGTTCTTTTCATCAGGTACTGGAGTTTCAGTTTCAGTATCAGTCCTTCGAATGAATATTCAGGGCTGATTTCCTTCAGAATGGACTGGTTGGATCTCCTTGCAGTCCAAGGGATTCTCAAGAGTCTTCTCCAACACCACAGTTCAAAACCTTTAATTCTTCAGCGCTCAGCCTTCTTCACAGTCCAACTCGCGAATACATACATGACCACAGGAAAAACCATAGCCTTGACTAGACGGACCTTAATCGGCAAAGTAATGTCTCTGCTTTTGAATTATGCTATCTAGGTTGGTCATAACTTTTCTTCCAAGGAGTAAGTGTCTTTTAATTTCATGGCTGTAGTCACCAACTGCAGTGATTTTGGAGCACCCCAAAATAAAGTCTGACACTGTTTTNTGTCTCTGCTTTTGAATTATGCTATCTAGGTTGGTCATAACTTTTCTTCCAAGGAGTAAGTGTCTTTTAATTTCATGGCTGTAGTCACCAACTGCAGTGATTTTGGAGCACCCCAAAATAAAGTCTGACACTGTTTTAACTGCTTCCCCATCTATTGGCCATGAAGTGATGGGACCAGATGCCATGATCTTCGTTTTCTGAATGTTAAGCTTTAAGCCAACTTTTTCACTCTCTTCTTTCACTTTCATCAAGAGTCTTTTTAGCTCCTCTTCACTTTCTGCCATAAGGGTGGTGTCATCTGCATATCTGAGGTTATTGATATTTCTCTCGGCAATCTTGATCCAGCTAGGGTTTCTTCTAGTCCAGCATTTCTCATGATGTACTCTGCATATAAATTAAATAAGCAGGGTGACAATATACAGCCTTGACGTACTTCTTTTCCTATTTGAAACCAGTCTGTTCTATGTCCAGTTCTTCCTGACTTCCATACAGATTTTTCAAGAGGCAGGTCAGGTGGTCGGGTATTCCAATCTCTTTCAGAATTTTTCACAGTTTATTGTGATCCACACAGTCAAAGGCTTTGGCATAGTCAATAAAGCAGAAATAGATGTTTTCCTGGAACTCTCTTGCTTTTTCCATGATCCAGCGGATGTTGCCAATTTGATCTCTGGTTCCTCTGCCTTTTCTAAAGCCAGCTTGAACATCTGGAAGTTCATGTATTGCTGAAGCCTTGCTTGAAGAATTTTGAGCATTATTTTACTAGCATATGAGATGAGTGCAATTGTGTGGCAGTCTGAGCATTCTTGGCATTGCCTTTCTTTGGGACTGGAATGAAAACTGACCTTTTCTATTCCTTTGGCTAGTTCTGAGTTTTCCAATTTTGTTGGCATACTAAGAGCAACACTTTCGAACAGCATCATCTTTTAGGATTCTAAACACCTCAACTGGAGTTCCATCACTTCCACTAGCTTTGTTCATACTGATGCTTCCTAAGGCCCACTTGACTTCACATTCCCAGATGTCTGGATCTAGGTGAGTAATCATACTATTGTGATTATGTGGGTCATGAAGATATTTTTTGTATAGTACTTCTGTGTATTCTTGCCACCTCTTCTTAATATCATCTGCTTCTGTTAGGTCCATACCATTTCTGTCCTTTACTGAACCCATCTTTGCATAAAATATTCCCTTGTTATCTCTAATTTTCATGAAGAGATCTCTAGTCTTAACCATTCTATTGTTTCCCTCTATTTCCTTGCACTGATCACTGAAGAAGCCTTTCTTATCTCTCCTTTCTCTTCTTTGGAACTCTGCATTCAAGTGAGTATATCTTTCCTTTTCTCCTTTGTTTTTTGATTCTCTTCATTTCACAGCTATTTGTAAGGACTCCCCAGACAGCCATTTTGCTTTTTTGCATTTCTTTTTCTTGGAGATGGTCTTGATCCTGGTCTCCTGTACAACATCACAAACCTCCATCCATAGTTCATCAGGCACTCTATCAGATCTAATCCTTTGAATCTATTTCTCACTTCTACTGTGTAATCATGAGGGATTTGATGTAGGTCATACCTGAATGGTCTATTTGTTTTCCCTACTTTCTTCAGTTGAGGTTAGAAAACAGTAAATTAAGTGAGTTTTTTCTTACTCAGATGAAAAATCTGAGGCCAAAATAAAATTGGAAGTACTAAATATGGAGGCCAAAAAAATGAATCCATCTGGTATCTTCTATGTTAAAACTAGTCATCAATGCTGGTCAGAATCATGCTTGGCAACAAACTGAACATGAATCAGAGCAGAAGTAATACCACAGAAACTGCCAGGATTACCATAGTCATTCACTTACTTATTGAAGCCTCTCAGAGCTTTGTGTTAAACCCAAACAACAGATGATTCTTGATATCAAAATATGTGTTTAAAGCTAGAAGAAAGAAATTTTAAAAGCATCCTTCAGTACAGAATGAAAAAAGTAAAATCTATAGTGCTCCACAAGGGAAGGGTATTTTTTTTTTTNTATTGAAGCCTCTCAGAGCTTTGTGTTAAACCCAAACAACAGATGATTCTTGATATCAAAATATGTGTTTAAAGCTAGAAGAAAGAAATTTTAAAAGCATCCTTCAGTACAGAATGAAAAAAGTAAAATCTATAGTGCTCCACAAGGGAAGGGTATATTTTTTTTTTTCTCTAAAGTACCATTAAAATACCAGATACAGCACAAAGTAAGATGTAGGGAAGTTATAGGAAGCCACTGAAAACTTCAGATTCACACCAATGACGCTCCAGCACTAAAGCTCCTGGGACTGAGAGATAGTCAGGCACAAGAAGCTACACGCTTGGATAGGAAGAACATTTTTCTTTCCTTATTATACTAAAAATAACTTCAGGGAAGAATAGGGCCTCCTGAGACACAGACTATGAAAGTAAATAAAAATACACCTTTTACAATCAAGTGGAAATATTATGCACCTAGAACTAGAGAATATTTTGAGATTGTACTTTTTTCTGTTGCCTTGGATTTATACAGCCTCTTTTTGCAGTAAATTTTTACAAAATGAATAACTTTATTTTAATGGGGAAACTATATTACTTCTTAGAAGTGTAATACAATGCTTGGGGCTTAGTCTTTATAGCCAGCATACAGTAAAAATAAAATGTTCCTGCAAAATAAGTTACAAAGCATTATGCAAATTTAGAGAAGTCAAAGCTGTTACTTCTAAATTATATGTGAAGACTAATGAGTGATGGAGGATTCTGGGAGGAATGCAAGAACCTAACTTCCCCTCCTTCCCTTATTCTGCTGGAGGCAAAAATACTAGTACTATAGAGAACTATTGGTGGAATCTGAAGAAACCCATGATATTCTGTAATTGTGATTCTAGATGATAAATGCTGGCATGAAGGATAATTGTGGATGAAGTGTAGATAGGCCAGGTGGTTTAGTGGCTAAGTTGTGTCTGACTTTTGGGAACCCTTGAACTGTAGCCTGGTAGGCTCCTCTGTCCATGGGATTTCCCAGGCAAGAATAATTGAGTGGGTGGCCATTTCCTTCACCAGGGGATCTTCCTGACCCAAGGATCAAACCTGGATCCCCTGCATTGTAGACAGGCCAGTTCAGTTCAGTCCAGCCACTCAGTGTGTCTGACTCCTTGCGACCCCTTGGACTGCAGCATGCCAAGCCTCCCTGTCCAACACCAACTCCCAGAGTATACTCAAATTCATGTTCATTGAGTTGGTGATGCCATCCAACCATCTCATACTCTGTCATCCCCCTTTCTCCTCCCACCTTCAATCTTTCCCAGCATCAAGGTCTTTTCAAATGAGTCAGTCATTCAAATCATGTCAGAGGGAGAAGCAATAATTCTTAACAGGGATTAAGATTTAGAATGGAGCTAGGTATGTACAACTCTGATCCTTCTTTTAGGAATAGGGCTTAGAAGAATTACTCAGATGATTTTCATTAATGCCCCTGAATGGAACTCGGCTGCCACTGCTAAATTGTTCATGTGGTCCTATACGGTTTCTACCAAGGCTGGCAGGATTGGATGTGATTGTAATTTGTGCTGAGAAGTCTTGCTCTCTTCTTTTTTTCTGAATATAGGCGTTTTGTTCCCTATAGACCTCAACCCAGAGGTTAGAGATTCCTAAGCTGAACTCCTAATACTTAAAGAGCAAAGATAGCTTATCCTCTTTTACTGCTTAGCAGCCCACAACTAACAGTGAGATCTCAACATACAGACCTGAGGATTGAGTTTTCCGACACTGGAATTAAGTAGGCAAAAAAAAAGGACACACCATTTATGTAGAGGGATCAAGAAACACAGGTTAGAGTGTGACTGTTGCTATGGTCAAGCAACACAGACTCTACAGTCTGATGTACATACAGGTTTAACTTTCTGCTTCAGCATTTACTAACTTACGAGCTTCAGAAAAATCAATATCTTGGTATCTTAATGTTTTCATCTATATATTTTTTTATTTTTTATTTTTATTTTGCTTTACAATACTGTATTGATTTTGTCATACATTGACATGAATCAGCCACGGGTGTATGTGAGTTCCCAATCCTGAACCCCCCTCCCACCTTCCACCCCATATCATTTCTCTGGATCATCCTCATGCACCAGCCCCAAGCATCCTGTATCCTGTATTGAACATAGACTGGCGATTCGTTTCTTACCTGATAGTATACATGTTTCAATGCCATTCTCCCAAATCATCCCACCCTCTCCCACAGAGTCTAAATGTCTGTTCTATACATCTGTGTCTCTTTTGTTGTCTTGCATAGAGGGTTATCATTACCATCTTTCTAAATTCCATATATACGTGTTAGTATACTGTATTGGTGTTTTTCTTTCTGGCTTACTTCACTCTGTATAATCGGCTCCAGTTTCATCCACCTCATTAGAACTGATTCAAATGTATTCTTTTTAATGGCTGAGTAATACTCCATCGTGTATACGTACCACAGCTTTCTTATCCACTGGTCTGCTGATGGACATCTAGGTTGTTTCCATGTCCTGGCTATTATAAACAGTGCTGCGATGAACATTGGGGTACATGTGTCTCTTTCAATTCTGGTTTCCTCGGTGTGTATGCCCAGCAGTGGGATTGCTGGGTCATAAGGCAGTTCTAGTTCCAGTTTTTTAAGGAATCTCCACACTGTTCTCCATAGTGGCTGTACTAGTTTGCATTCTCACCAACAGTGTAAGAGGGTTCCCTTTTCTCCACACCCTCTCTAGCATTTATTGCTTGTAGACTTTTGGATTGCTGCCATTCTGACTGGTGTGAAATGGTACCTCATTGTGGTCTTGATTTGCATATATCTGATAATGAGTGATTTTGAGCATCTTTTCATGTGTTTGTTAGCCATCCATATGTCTTCTTTGGAGAAATGTCTATTTAGTTCTTTGGCCCATTTCTTGATTGGGTCATTTATTTTTCTGGACTTGAGCTGCATAAGTTGCTTGTATATTTTTTAGATTAATGTTTGTCAGTTGCTTCATTTACTATTATTTTCTCCCATTCAGGAGACTGTCTTTTCACCTTGTTTATAGTTTTCTTTGTTGTGCAGAAGCTTTTAATTTTAATTAGATCACATTTATTCATCTATAAAATATGAATTGCTGTGTCCAACTGATAGAGTACTTTTTGAAAATTAAATAATTTTTATATTAAGCCCTTAGAAAGCTTTGTGAAAAGTATTATATATGTTTGCTATTGTGATATCCCAGTAGCATATTTGAATTAGAACCAGTCTCAGTTTATTTAGAGTTCTGAGAATGTCTCAGTGAGGCTGTTGGAAAGTCTCCAAGCAAAGTTACCTAGCAAAGGGGTCTGTAATACTTTCAGGACTATGTCAAAGTTAGAGTCATTCTAAGGTTGGCTCTTAGCACTACCATTACCTAATCCCGACATTCCCCAAAATACCAGTCTTAGACTGACTCAAATGCAGGACCTCTCAATTGCAAATTCTGAGGAAAATAATCTAATTACTTGGATTGGAAAGGATGTACAACCCTAGATCTGATATACAGCATAGGATCAATCATCTATGCCTAGGAGAGAGCCCCTAGCAGGAGTAATGAGAAGATTATGCTGTGTTATTTACCATAGATATGATTGTCACACCTCCATGCATGGCAGGTACTAAAGAAAAGAAGGGAGAATCTCATGTTTTATTATTGCTATTTATATTTTTTAGCAGGACTTAGAGAAAATAAGCTAACACAAACTAAATAATTTATTTTTTCTGCCTTCATCTTGGAGAAATAAGTTACTGTGGCTCTGTGTTCTTAGAAATGGAAATTTTCTTTACAGTACTCTACTGGTTTTGGCATACATTGACATGAATCCGCCATGGGTGTACACGAACTCCCAAACATGAACCTCCCTCCCTCCTCCCACCCCCCATCATCCCTCCAGATCATCCCCATACACCAGCCCCAAGCATCCTGCATCCTGCATCGAACACAGACTGGCGATTCATTTCCTACATGATAGTACACATATCTCAATGCTATTCTCCCAAATCATCCCACCCTCTCCCCCTCCCTCTCCCTCTCCCTCAGAGTCCANAGAAATCCTACATGAACAGTGAGAAGCAGAAACCTAAAATCATGTGAATCACTGAACAACTAAATTCATATCAGAAGTCTATCCATAATATTACAAAATATGAATATATACAATATCAGTAATGAAAACTAAAAATAAATTCAATTCTAAATATTAATGCTAGAAGAAAAACAAAATATTATGGTAAATAAAGCAAGTAGAAAGCATTTTTAAATAATAGAAATTAATAAATTATATAATAGTGAACAAAATTAGATGTAGTAAAAAAAATTGTAAGCTGGTTCTTTTAAAATATCTACAAAATGGAAAAATTACTAGCTAACCTAAATTTTCTAAACTGAAAAAAAAAAAAAAAAAAATGAAAAGAGGGAAATAGCTTCCAAAACCCTATTCATGTTAAAACCATTGTGAGAGTCATTGCCCAATTCTAGAAAAATTTGAAAACATGGATGGAACTGTTAATTTTGTGGAAAAATATAATCAGGACTTTGTCCTTCTTGATGAAACACAGTAGGAAGTCCACAGGTGATGAATAAAAATAAAAATAGTATGAATTTAATAATAAAAAAAGAAATGGAAATTTTCAGGGAGAAGGGAAGAAGCAGAAGCATAATAAGGGAATGGAGCACCGATTGAGCTTATAGATAATATCTTGCACATCTTCCACAGTGATGAGTTGAACTCCATAAATTTCCTAATAAATGTATAGAAGAATCAAGCAGAAGTCGTGTCATAGTCTTGGTCAAAATAGGCCTTTGATTCCATATCTGCTCTCACACACATCCTTCTCTAGGAGAGAATATCTGAGTCAACCTTCTTTGGGTCCAGACATGAGAAGAACTATGACAGATTAATGCTTTTCATGTCATCTATTTTGTTTCCTTTTTTTATCCAGTGACTTAGTCAATATAGTTCTCTCATTATTGATGTTTCTTTTTTCATTTTTTTTTTAACCCAGCATTTCAAGTTTCTCATTCTAGTTAAGGAGTATGATGAATATATCAAAAAGAGTTAAGGTAGATTTTAATTCCTCTCCCTGATTCAGAAGTCAAATGGTCAATAGAAATCGGTTTCTAGCAAAACTAGGCAATGGATAAAGTTTAGTTTTATTACACTTTTAAAAAACCTGAATCTTTCCTCCCTATCTCCTCTCACCTTCAGGGAGCCCATCAACTCATTTTATCCACAGAGAAAACTTTCCCATAAGTGTTCTCTGAAGGGATTACCTCAAAATTGCACAACTGTCACATCAAAAGATTCAGCTCCCTGAGGTCCATGTCTCAGCTACCTGGCCCAGGAAATAATTACGTGAACCATGCTGAGACCATGGCTGATATCAGTGACTATTACACAATCTTGGTTTGTGGAATTTATGGCAGTGAATGTATACTGAGTCAGTATCTAACATGTAAATAGAATGATTATCATTAGAAAACAAAATAAGGGAAAAAATGTATGTAATGTTATTTTTTGAGGAAAGAGAAGGAAATCCCCAACTGCTCTATGATATTTTGTGCCATTCTTATTTTGAGTTTTTTGTTGTTGAGATTATACTTNTTACGTGAACCATGCTGAGACCATGGCTGATATCAGTGACTATTACACAATCTTGGTTTGTGGAATTTATGGCAGTGAATGTATACTGAGTCAGTATCTAACATGTAAATAGAATGATTATCATTAGAAAACAAAATAAGGGAAAAAATGTATGTAATGTTATTTTTTGAGGAAAGAGAAGGAAATCCCCAACTGCTCTATGATATTTTGTGCCATTCTTATTTTGAGTTTTTTGTTGTTGAGATTATACTTTCATTTAATCCTCTTCAGCTTGTTTTGTAAATGTATTATTCTGTATATAATATATAGTTTTTGATATTTTCCCAATAAAAAGTGATTAAGTATGATCACTTTCATATAACAAACTTTGGAATGAAGTGCTTTCTAAAACTTAGTTTTGGTTAATCATGTATTTAAGCTTCAACATTCAGAAACTAAGATCATGGCATGTGGTCCCATCACTTCATGGCAAATAGATGGGGAAACAGTGGAAACAGTGGCTGACTTTATTGTGGGGGGCTCCAAAATTACTGAAGATGGTGATTGCAGCCATGTAATTAAAAGACACTTACTCCTTGGAAGGAAAGTTATGACCAACCTAGATAGCATATTGAAAAGCAGAGACATTACTTTGTCAACAAAGGTACATTTAATCAAGGATATGGTTTTTCCAGTAGTCATGTATGGATATGAGAGTTGGACTATAAAGAAAGCTGAGCACTGAAAAATTGATGGTTTTGAATTGTAGTGTTGGAGAAGACTCTTGAGAATCCCTTGGACTGCAAGGAGATCCAACCAGTCCATCCTAAAGGAGATTAGTCCTGAATGTTCATGGGAAGGACTGATGTTGAAGCTGAAACTCCCAAAATTTAGCCACATGATGCGAAGAGCTGATTCATTTGAAAAGACCCTGATGCTGGGAAAGATTGAGGGCTTGAGGAGAAGAGGATGACAGAGGATGAGATGATTGGATAGCATCACTGATTCAACGGATAGGAGTTTGGGTAGACTCTGGCGGTTGGTGATGGACAGGGAGGCCTCGTGTCCTGGGGTCGCAAAGAGTTGGATATGACTGAGCAACTGAACTGAACTGAACTGAAGCATATAATTTCCTTCAATATTAGATTTCAAGCATTCTTAACATAGCTGAGGAACAGTGCTATAAAATTTTGTGTCATTAACTGTAATGCAATTCTAATGTAGTTTTTATTGAGAATTGATCACACAGAAAGTACATATGTGTGTAGGCATAGTCAAAGAATATTTATGAAGTGCATTGACTATGCCAAAGCCTTTGATTGTGTGGATCACAAGAAACTGTGGAAAATTGTTCAAGAGATGGGAATACCAGACCACCTGACCTGCCTCTTGAGAAATCTGTATACAGGTCAGGAAGCAACAGTTAGAACTGGACATGGAACAACAGACTGGTTCCAAATAGGAAAAGGAGTACGTCAAGGCTGTATATTGTCACCCTGCTTATTTAACTTATATGCACAGTATATCATGAGAAACGCTGGACTGGAGGAAGCACAAGCTAGAATCAAGATTGCTGGGAGAAATACCAATAACCTCAGATATGCAGATGACACCACCCTTATGGCAGAAAAAGAAGAACAACTAAAGAGCCTCTTGAGGAAAGTGAAAGAAGAGAGTGAAAAACTTGGCTTAAAGCTCAACACTGAAAAAACTAAGATCATGGCATGTGGTCCCATCACTTCATGGCAAATAAAAGGGGAAACAGTAGAAACAGTGGCTGACTTTATTTTTCTGGGTTCCAAAATCACTGCAGATGGTGACTGCAACCATGAAGTTAAAAGACGCTTACTCCTTAGAAGGAAAGTTATGACCAACCTAGACAGCATATTAAAAAGCAGAGACATTACTTTGTCAACAAAGGTCCGCCTAGTCAAGGCTATGGTTTTTCCAGGAGTCACGTGTGGGTGTTGAGACTTGGACTATAAAGAAAGCTTAGCACAGAAGAATTGATGCTTTTGAACTGTGGTGTTGGAGAAGACTCTTGAGAGTCCTTTGGACTGCAAGGAGATCCAACCAGTCCATCCTAAAGGAGATTAGGTCTGGGTATTCATTGGAGGGACTAATGTTGAAGCCAAAACTCCGATACTTTGGCCACCTGATGCGGAGAGCTGACTCAGGCCACCTGATGTGGAGAGCTGACTCATTTGAAAAAAGACCCTGATGCTGGGAAAGATTGAGGGCAGAAGGAAAAGGGGATGACAGAAGATGAGATGGTGGGATGGCACATCAACACAATGGACATGGGTGGGTGGACTCTGGGAGTTGGTGATGGACAGGGAGGCCTGGCATGCTGTGGTTATGGGGTCACAAATAGTCGGACATGACTGAGCAACCGAACTGAACTGAACACCTAGGTAACTGCAGTCACATCATTCTAACTGTCTCTGAGTTAATCACCATTTTGACTTTTGTGACGATCTTTGTCTTAGCCATTAAGGACAAACTGAGAGAGTAGCATTGACATATACACACTATTATGTGTAAAAGAGCTAGTGGGAAGCTGCTGTATAACACAGTGAGCTCAACTGGGTGCTCTGTGATGACCTAGAGGGGTGGGGAAGGTGGGCGGAAAAGAGGTTTAAGAGAGAGGGGATATATGTATACTTATAGCTGATTCATTTGCTGTACAGTAGAAACTAACACAATATTGTAAAGCAACTATACCCCCAAAAAACTAATTAAAAAATTAAATATACATACTGTAAAATTTTAAATAAAACTTTTATCAGTTCAGTTCAGTTCAGTTCAGTCGCCCAGTCATGTCTGACTCTCCACAACCCCATGAATCACAGCACGCCAGGCCTCCCTGTCCATCACCATCTCCCGGAGTTCACTCAGACTCAAATCTTGATTCCAGCTTGTGTTTCTTCCAGTCCAGCATTTCTCATGATGTACTCTGCATATAAGTTAAATAAGCAGGGTGACGATATACAGCCTTGACGAACTCCTTTTCCTATTTGGCAGCAGTCTGTTCCATGTCCAGTTCTAACTGTTGCTTCCTGACTTGCATACCAATTTCTCAAGAGGCAGGTCAGGTGGTCTGCTATTCCTATCTCTTTCAGAATTGTCCAGAATTTATTGTGATCCACACAGTCAAAGGCTTTGGCATAGTCAATAAAGCAGAAATAGATGTTTTTCTGGAACTCTCTTGCTTTTTCTATGATCCAGCAGATGTTGGCAATTTGATCTCTGGTTCCTCTGCCTTTTCTAAAACCAGCTTGAATATCAGGGATTTCATGGCTCACATATTGCTGAAGCCTGGCTTGGAGAATTTTGAGCATGATTTTACTAGCATGTGAGATGAGTACAATTATCTGGTAGTTTGAGCATTCTTTTGCATTGCATTTCTTTGGAATTGGAATGAAAACTGACCTTTTCCAGTCCTGTGGCCACTGCTCAGTTTTCCAAATTTGTTGGCATATTGAGTGCAGCACTTTCACGGCATCATCTTTCAGGATTTGAAACAGCTCAGTTGGAATTCCATCACTTCCACTAGCTTTGTTCGTAGTGATGCTTTCTAAGGCCCACTTGACTTCACATTCCAAGATATCTGGATCTAGGTGAGTAATCATACTATTGTGATTATGTGGGTCATGAAGATATTTTTTGCATAGTTCTTCCATGTATTCTTGCCACCTCTTCTTAATGTCTTCTGCTTCTGTTAGGTCCATACCATTTCTGTCCTTTATCAAGCCCATCTTTGCATGAAGTGTTCCCCTGGTATCTCTAATTTTTTGAAGAGATCTCTAGTTTTTACCATTCTGTTCTTTTCCTCTGTTTCTTTGAATTAATCACTGAGGAAGGCTTTGTTATCTCTTCTTGCTATTCTTTGGAACTCTGCATTCAGATGTTTATATCTTTCCTTTTCTCCTTTATTAGTAACCAGAAAACAGTTTAGGTTTAGTTCTATGGGATGAGAAGGCAAATCCATATCTAGAAACGCACCTATCTCTCCGAAGACAAACCAATGGCCCTTCTCAAACAGAAGGGGTATAATAGCCAACAGGTAATTAGTCTATCCTTAAGAAATGATGCTGTGTTAGGGGATCACCATGTGTCTCTATACCTTGCAGGTTTAATATTCCCAGACATTAGCCATATCCATCTGAGTAAATGAGAATGGATTCTATTGACCCCACTCATATCCTCTAAGCTTCCCTGGTGGCTCAGAGGTTAAGCGTCTGCCTCCAATGTGGGAGACCCAGGTTCGATCCCTGGGTCAGGAAGATTCCCTGGAGAAGAAAATGGCAATCCACTCCAGTATTCTTGCCTGGAGAATTCCATGGACGGAGAAGCCTAGTAGGTTACAGTCCACAGGGTCGCAGAGTCCGACACGACCGAGCGACTTTACCTTACCTTCCATATCCTCTATATCTGCCACCGTGGCCACTTTGTATGCAATTATACCCGATCTGAGACAGCCAATGAAGATAAACTGATGTTGATTCTTCTTGAATGTTGACTGTCTATTATCTGATGGGTGCATTTTGGGAGAAATTTACATGTAAATACAGTATCTCCATACTTCATGTCCACATGTATGCTCACATGCCTATATCCTAATTCCCTTATTTCTAAGCCTCCAGCCATTTTTCTTTTCAGCCTCCTGACTTTAACCACTTTCCAGGAATCTGTACACACTACTATCTTAGCCCATTTCTCTTTGCACACAAAATGGATTACCAGATATATTGCTTACAGCTCTGTCCACTAGGAAACTTCTCCATCTTGGCTTTTAGGGCCTCTCTGAATGTACCAGTAATGCAACTATCATCTATTTTCAACTTGCTCTGCCTAATTGCTCAAATGGAGAATATTGCTTTTCAGTGGCATTATCTTGCAGCTGTTTGTCCTCCACCTTCCAGCACTGACACACTGCAAGCCAAGCACGTGTTGGGATGTAACTTGGGAAGAATTCAGGGGTTAATGCACACAGACCATACCATCTTCTGCAATCATTGAAAGACTCCTGGTAGTTACCAGAGTAAAATCATATAAATTTCATATAGATCAGAAGAGTAGACACAAAATGGGGTAGGGATGGGTTTTAGTTGAGGAATGAAATAAGAGCTTGTCTTATTTCAAATAATAATTCTACATTTCTTTTATGGTACATTTATTATCCACCAATTGAAATTGTTTCTTTGAGCAAAGACAATGTACCTCTGGGAACTTCCTATTAAAATACCCTAAAAAAAGAACTATGCCATTAACAACTTCAAGGAGATCAAACCAGTTAATCCTAAAGGAAATCAACCCTGAATATTCACTGGAAAGACTGATGCTGAAGCTCCAATACTCAGGCCACCTGATGCCAAGAGCTGACTCACTGGAAAAGACACTGATGTTGGGAAGGATTGAAGGCAAAAGGAGAAAGGGGGAGCAGAGGATGAGATGGATAGCATTACCAACTCAGTGGACATTAATTTGAGCAAACTGTAGCAGATAGTGAAGAATAGATGAGCATAGTGTGTTGCAATCCAGGGGGTTGCAGAGTCAAACATGATTTAGTAACTGAACAACAAACAATGTAATAGTTTAAGATGTTATTTCCCAAAAGGATGTGCCTGAGTATTAATATGGGTACCCATACATTTTGGGATAGGAATGGGAAAGAGAAATTTATATATTCAACCTTTTTAAAAAATATTATAATGTGATTTACCATCATTTGCAACAAAATAAAATATATGCTCTTGGCATGGACTCTAAAATCTTTCCTAATTTAGACTTTGCTTACTCTGATATTCTTTCTTATCACTTTTTTCTATTTACACATAATTATTCAGCAATATCAGATTATTTTGTTTCCATTGCCTCAATAAATCCCCTGCCAGTTAATTGAACTCTATTCATTCTTTAAGATATAACTGAGGATTATTTCCATAAAGGCTTTCATGCCCACCTTCCCTCAGATATTCCCTCAATCTTTTATTTTCCTATAGGTTTTCATAACATGCTGTGCAAATTTTTCTCTAAACACTTACTGTGTTTACCGTACAATGAGACCCAAGTATAGAGCTAGCACATAACAAGTACTCAATAAATGACCACAGATCCAGGGGACCTCCTACAATGACCAGACCTCGAACAGCTCCACAGTGAATGCTCCCTGCACTGCAAAAGAAACATAAAAATATTGCCTGCTGAGAATCAGCCTGGTGCATGTATACACAAACAAATGTCTATATACGCATACATATGTGTGTGTGTGCGTGTGCGTGTGTGTGTGTGTATAGGCATAGGCATATACCCTGTACCTCATGGAAAATTAAGTTATCTTCAGAGATTTCTTGGAAATTACTTGTATAAATCACTAGAGGAAATATTTAGAAATGATAACTAAGTGTTTTGGGAATTTGCAATAGGCACTAATACAAAAATAGAGTAAACTAAGTGGTGCATCATTAAAAAATAAAATTCTTTCTTCTTCAAGTTTTAAATCCTTTAACTGCATTTAAATATTTAAAGCTTAGACTCTTTGGAGGAAATGAAGGCACCACTGATGTCTCCAGAGGAATGCTTCTATCCAGTGCTCCTGAACTAATGTCAATATTTAAATGTTTAAAAGTCATCTTTGAACAGCAGAGATTTTCCATCTTGAAAAAGTTTGCCTTTGTTGCAGCCTAAGAAACTACAGATGTTTACTTCAGAATCTGCATACTAAAAACCCTCTTCATTTATAATGCAAGTTAACTTGCCACAAAGTCACTTATATAAAACTCAACTTTCATTTGCCACATCCTTTGCTTCTTTTAATAATTGAGACACTATTTATTCAATGCCTTCTTTATTCTAGGGCTTTATATGAATTTTCTGTAATCCTCACCTCTGGTTAAATATGTTGTCTTTATAATATAGATGAAAGAACTGATGGGGATGGTAACTGACTTACTCAAGGAATAACTGCAAATATTTTAAGGTATAGATCTGCAGGAAGAAACTTTTCTAGAGAGTTCCTTGTTTAAGACACACTTAAAGAAAACTTCGAGTATTTGCAGACACAAAGACTAAAAACAAAGTAAAAAGTGGCCTAAGGATAAACACACACAATTCCAGTTGAAAAGAGTGTGGGACAAGAATGCCTGTGACATATAGCAAAGGATTAACAGAAAGAAGATAATAAAAGAAACTATCAAGAAAAAATACAATTCTCTTATTCTAAGAGTTTTTTTCAGTTTCCCTTGTAAGGAAAAACTGGAAATTTTATGAAAATTGTACAAGCAATTTTTCTCTATAGCATGTGCCTTTGATTACATAATATATAGAATTATTACTCTAAGTAATTTTTATCACTTCCAGTCAATACATGTTTATATAAATAAGGAGTTGTGCACACACTATTAAAATACATTTACTCCCAATATACATGTGCAACATATGTATATATAGTATGTATTATTACAACCAAGACTATAAAGGTGAAAATTAAAATGTTCAGGTGAAGAAAGCTTCTGCTCACATGTTTCTGCTCATTTAGATTTCTTTAGTTTGTGTTTTAAAATATATAAATATTAGGCCAGTAATTTGTGAAAGTGGATAGGAAGAAGTGTTAATGTAAAGCAGCGAGGAAGGAATAGAAGACAAGGATGAGAAACAGAAGTATGAGGAGAGAAGGGTAAAGAGAAAAAGACTATAGAAGTTTATACGTTTTAAATTGTAAAAATATTTTGGACTATACATGAATAAGTTAGAATATGACAGAAGTATTATATAATATCTGGATTCATTTATTGTTTCAGTAAAACACATTGTATAGAATAATGAGCATATGACTATAAAATGAAGATTAAGTTAATAGTTAATATGAGTACTTATTTATTTATGATAAGTCAACTTTTTTTCAACCTGTAGTAACCTTCAAAATTATCACTCCAATTACAAAGTTTAAAATTGTAAATGGATTGCCCTGACTCCACAATATGCTGTTGAATTATGTATTACAGTAAGAAAACATATAAAATGGTACCTTGAGAGTTATAATACCCTTGACAAGGCTACTAAACAGAATGCTTTATCATGAATGTACCTATCTAGGGCTAAGAAAAGATCTGCAGGTGAAAGATGCCTCACCATTAGCAGTTTGCTATTTCAACTTGAACTGATGCCTAATGGCAGTTTCATCTATGATTCTCATATGGCATACCCTACATTAAACAGTCAGTGAAAGCCATCAAAATTATAAATATTACAACCAGTACACTGGAATGGTTATTTTGAAAAGCATAGATGTTAAGAAAAAAAATTAGGTACTCAATAATGCAATCTGAGACTCAAACAGTGCTGGATGCAGAAATAACTGCTATGTCCCCTGAGGATAATTCCCTTCTGTAAGCTTCCAGGTTCTGCAAGAGTTTCTTGAGAGTAAAACTGTATACAAAGTGCATAAAATGATACAAAAGAAACAACCACAAAAGACTCTATTCCAAAAAACTGAAATTAGGGGACCAGGGTCATTAAAACATAATTGCAAAGATCTGAAACAAATCGAATTACTTGTCAGAAAATAATGCCCACTTTGCCAGAACATTCTTGTCACAAAACAGTGCTTATTCTAAAATATGACTCGACATCTCTTTGGGTTAACTTAAAAGCCCAGTATAAAATTTCCATTCTGTTCCATCTCAATGAATAACCATTTGTAATAAAAAAATATATAGTAACTGTAGTAATGCCACAAATCTTAACATCACCATTAAAGCCAATTTGTCATAGACGACTTCTAAGGTTACTTCTAAGTTGTCCTAGTTCATTAGCCTCTCTGACTCACCACATATTATCTAATGACATGCACTGAAATTAATATACTCATTTGATTATTTATTATCCAATATTCATTCTAATTGTTAAGTTTAATGACTTTGTAGGTCATGACTAGAAAAATTAATACAGGACAGGTGCTCAAGAAATATTTGTTCAATTAATAAATTAATATTCAAAAGTATTTAGTACACTGTACTTTATATAGTACACTGTATATAGTAAACATATATAGTACACTGTACTGTACTATAGGTACAAACTTAAGTACATTGTACAGCTTATCTATTTAATCACACATGATTTTAAGAATGTAAAAGTNTTCAATTAATAAATTAATATTCAAAAGTATTTAGTACACTGTACTTTATATAGTACACTGTATATAGTAAACATATATAGTACACTGTACTGTACTATAGGTACAAACTTAAGTACATTGTACAGCTTATCTATTTAATCACACATGATTTTAAGAATGTAAAAGTACCCTGCATAATGTGTTATATCAGCTAATGCTCTTGTGATAGTGAAGAGAAAGTAAAAAATACAATAAAGCACTCATCTGATATTCATAAGGTAAAATGTGTTTATTGTCTTCTATTAATGTGTTGTGCTTAGTTGCTCAGTAGTGTCTGACTCTTTGTAACCCCAGAACTGTAGCCCGCCAGGCTCCTCTGTCTTCGGGGATTCTCCAGGCAAGAGTATTAGAGTGGGTTGCCATGCCCTCTTTAAGGGGATCTTCCCAACCCAGGAATCGAACCCAGATCTCCTGCACTACAGATGGATTCTTCACCATCTGAGCCACCAGGGAAGCCCAGTTGTTTTCTATTAATATATATTAGCTATTTGAAGTGTTTATTTCATGTATATTTTCTGACTCAATCTTCACAATATCCATGTGAAGCTATCATTTTGTTATTTGTACAAAATAAGGGAACAAGACCTACAAATATGCAAGCAATGCACCTAGTATCACAAAGCAAAAGTTTATACTTCTCATGGTATTACATTCTTCTTTCTACCATATCACGGGTGGATAACTAGGTATTCAGGCTGTCTGGAAAGGCACAAAAGATAATAATTTTACATCTATACTGATTCTATCCTTGTCATTTAGGGTAAAACTAAGAAATCGTTGCCCCATAAATATCTCAAGTTTAAAAATATTTCAAAATGCTTAATGTATTTGGAAAGATAAGGAGCCAGCCTCTTATCTGGGAGGAACAACAGGATTGATTATTACTATCTTAACAAGTGAATGCCTAAGTATGACAAACAACAATTTCAATGATATTAAATATCCTCATTTTCTGGAAATTTTGCTCTATCCCAAGTACTTGAGGTTACTGTCATGACTTCATGTGCAGGCTTAGCCTGATCATATGAATTTAATAGGATTCAGATGCAAGAATGTATAAAACATTTCTCTTAATTCAAAATTAAAGAGAACCACTAGCATTAAAAAAAAAGGATAAAAAAGGAATTTGTTTCCACAGTCACATACTTGCATGTATTTTCCACATTGTTCAAAAGTGCTGTAATCTATGGTGGGGAGAAGGGAAGGCAAAGAGGTGCATTCAGACATGATTAACTACTTCAAGGATCACTCTTAAAATATCCTTTATGGTACAGAGTTATGGAGAGAGAGAGAAAAAAAGAAAAACATCTCATTAAAGATATGAAAATTCACATTTGTCCCTTTTATAGATATGATTAATGCAAGCAGACTGTCCAAGAAGTTCTGAGTTTGTATTTTCTCTCAAATCATCATCAATTTTTTTTCCTTTAAATCTTGAGATTTGAAACAATAGCCCTGCTGCTGCTGCTAAGTCACTTCAGTCATGTCCGACTCTGTGTGACCCCATAGACGGCAGCCCACCAGGCTCCCCCATCCCTGGGATTCTCCAGGCAAGAATACTGGAGTGGGTTGCCATTTCCTTCTCCAATTCATGAAAGAGAAAAGTGAAAGTGAAGTCGCTCAGTCTGTCCGACTGTTAGCGACCCCATGGACTGCAGCCCACCAGCCTACTCCGTCCATTGGATTTTCCAGGCAAGAGTACTGGGGTGGGGTGCCATTGCCTTCCCCAACAATAGCCCTACCAACTTTGAAAAAGTAAAGGAACCTATCTTTTGTGAGAGAAGTAGTTGAAATCTATAGAGAATAAAATGGTTGCCAAATCACTATGCCAGCCCTTAGAATAGAGTCTTATAATAATAAATCAGAGGGGATACCTCATACATTAGCAACTCATGGCATCTTATGTTTCACTCACTTTCAGAGCAACTTCTTTCAGAAAGAAAGAAGATCCAAATGGCAAAAAATACAACCATGAGTTGACAGACCAAAGTTCTTTTCAGAGTGTTCTTTTGCCTCTTTATTATTTTTTATTTAGTATTTCAACAAACATGTGCTTATTTCTCTAACTGTCTAACAAATTATGCTTTGAAATTTCCTTATTAATAAAAAAGGCTGCTGCTGCTGCTAAGTCACTTCAGTCATGTCCGACTCTGTGTGACCCCATAGACGGCAGCCCACCAGGCTCCCCCATCCCTGGGATTCTCCAGGCAAGAATACTGGAGTGGGTTGCCATTTCCTTCTCCAATGCATGAAAGAGAAAAGTGAAAGTGATGTCGCTCAGTCTGTCCGACTGTTAGCGACCCCATGGACTGCAGCCCACCAGGCTGCCCTGTCCATAGGATTTTCCAGGCAAGAGTACTGGGGTGGGGTGCCATTGCCTTCCCCGATAAAAAAGACTAGGAAATTATAATTTCTAATAAAGGCAGATATTGTAAAAATGTTTATAATCTCCAAGATAATATATTATAAATTCCAAATTTGTAAGAAAGGAATACAAAATATGAAATGAGTTGTGTTTTCCATTCTGGGAGATAGCCAGATCCTAGGCATTCTGATATCCTTCCAATATATCTCAGATTAACTAAAATATTTGTTGTTTTATTAGTATAAATACTTACTGAAGGCAAAAGGAGAAGGGGCGGCAGAGAATGAGATGGTTAGATGACAGCACTGAGTCGATGGACATGAGTTTGAGCAAACTCTGGAAGAGAGTGGAGGACAGAGGAGCCTGGAGTCCTGCAGTCCACGGGGCCACAAAGAGTCGGACATGACTTAGTGAATGTACAACAACAACGACAAAGTATAAATATAGTTATTACACTTTGGAACACAGCCAGAAGGATGGTTCTCCAAGTTAAACAGCCTCATACTTGTAACAGTCCAGAAAATAAACAAAATCCCAGCATTTACAGAATGCACTACTGCTTTAGAATTGAGCTTCCTTGACATAACATAAACATCCATAGAAGAGACTATTTAGTTGCATATAAAAATGCTAGTTTTTGTTTTCTGCACCATGAAATACAGCTGTTATCTGATTTAACAGAAATCTTTTGTCATCTTTGCATTTTCACATTTTCACGTACCTTATATGGATAAAATTCAGACCACACAATTGTTACTCAAGGAAATGAATTTTCATGATACCCCAAAGGATATATAATTATTATATTATATATTATCATATTATATATAATTATATTATATACTTACCCATTATATAATATTTAATTTTTTATAATTTCATGTAAATTAAACATAAGTAGCTCACCTTTCTCTTTGACAAAAAGAATATAAATTATACATTACCCCTCCCTGTTAACTGTAGCAAAGTTGGAGTACGTCTGTGAAGGAACTTGGATCCTTTATCAAGTGAATGTGTTTGGGTGGAGGGAGTGAGGGGAGCTTGCAGGCAAGATTGAAAAGGTTAACAGAGACTTCATATTTATAGCCCATGAAACAGTGCTGTCTTGAGAATAGAAGAAAAGGATAAATCAATACAATCCAGTGGTGTTAGTGTAGGTGTCACAATGCACAAAAGGAAAATGTTATGTAAACACACATGTTTGGAAGGCTTAATCATTGCTCTCCGTCTGGGTCCTTTTCAATATAATCTCCACTACTGACTGGTGTCTTCCAGGATTTGCCTTCTGCTAGCTTCACTGGTGGAGAAGGCAATGGCACCCCACTCCAGTACTCTTGCCTGGAAAATCCCATGGACGGAGGAGCCTGGTGGGCTGCAGTCCATGGGGTCGCTAAGAGTCAAACACGACTGAGCGACTTCACTTTCACTTTTCACTTTCATGCATTGGAGAAGGAAATGGCAACCCACTCCAGTGTTCTTGTCTGGAGAATCCCAGGGATGGGGGAGCCTGGTGGGCTGCCATCT
>SJYX01017569.1:11479-50255 GCA_006410675.1 Oreotragus oreotragus | reverse complement strand
CTCTACACATCTGTATCTCTTTTGCTGTCTTGCATACAGGGTCCTCATTACCATCTTTCTAAATTCCATATATATGTGTTAGTATACTGTATTGGTGTTTTTCTTTCTGGCTTACTTCACTCTGTATAATTGGTTCCAGTTTCATCCATCTTATTAGAACTGATTCAAATGTATTCTTTTTAATGGCTGAGTAATACTCCATTGTGTATATATACCACAGCTTTCTTATCCATTCATCCGCTGATGGACATCTGTCATCTTTGCATTTTCACATTTTCACGTACCTTATATGGATAAAATTCAGACCACACAATTGTTACTCAAGGAAATGAATTTTCATGATACCCCAAAGGATATATAATTATTATATTATATATTATCATATTATATATAATTATATTATATACTTACCCATTATATAATATTTAATTTTTTATAATTTCATGTAAATTAAACATAAGTAGCTCACCTTTCTCTTTGACAAAAAGAATATAAATTATACATTACCCCTCCCTGTTAACTGTAGCAAAGTTGGAGTACGTCTGTGAAGGAACTTGGATCCTTTATCAAGTGAATGTGTTTGGGTGGAGGGAGTGAGGGGAGCTTGCAGGCAAGATTGAAAAGGTTAACAGAGACTTCATATTTATAGCCCATGAAACAGTGCTGTCTTGAGAATAGAAGAAAAGGATAAATCAATACAATCCAGTGGTGTTAGTGTAGGTGTCACAATGCACAAAAGGAAAATGTTATGTAAACACACATGTTTGGAAGGCTTAATCATTGCTCTCCGTCTGGGTCCTTTTCAATATAATCTCCACTACTGACTGGTGTCTTCCAGGATTTGCCTTCTGCTAGCTTCACTGGTGGAGAAGGCAATGGCACCCCACTCCAGTACTCTTGCCTGGAAAATCCCATGGACGGAGGAGCCTGGTGGGCTGCAGTCCATGGGGTCGCTAAGAGTCAAACACGACTGAGCGACTTCACTTTCACTTTTCACTTTCATGCATTGGAGAAGGAAATGGCAACCCACTCCAGTGTTCTTGTCTGGAGAATCCCAGGGACGGGGGAGCCTGGTGGGCTGCCATCTATGGAGTCACACAGAGTTGGACACGACTGAGTGACTTAGCAGCAGCAGCAGCAGCTTCACTGGTTCTACTGTGCCCACCTTGGGGATGACGTATGTATGTGGTTACCCTTCTGATGGTGTGACTAGCTCTTCCTACAAAGGGTTGCTTCTTCTCAGCAAGCTGGAATGACTGCAGTAATAATCATCTTTTTTCTTGAACTGCAGAAGGTTTGCCTGTACTTTGAAAGAGAGCACCTATATACTCTCTTTCAAATTATTATAACAAATAATCTATTAAAATCTTGTTTTAAAGAAAACTATTCAGGAATGTTTAATGCAGGTTTAAGTTACTTGAACATGAAACTACATCTTGGTAACATTTTTGTGACACCTCTTAACTTTTGTTGGCAATACAGGATATTTTGGATAACACCATTGTAAAAAAAAAAAAAAATGATGATTTGCTAGAGTTAGCCTAGTCCACTTTTATTTCCCCTTAAGTAATCTCTTTCAAATTTTCAATATGATGCAACTTACTCTTATAGTCACCCTCTACCCATCCTGTCATTTCTCAGCAGGTCACATATAGGATGGATGTAGCTACATACATGTATCAATCTGAAACCCATGTACTTGTCTTGTTTAGCTCATCCATGAAGGCTCATGATGATGCTTTTAACATGTCTGAGTATTTTTATATTTGGCTCATAGAATTGCCATTACTAACCATCCTGAGATCTAAGTAGTGTTTTAATTTGAATAATACTGAAAAGTCCCATTTGATTTCTTTAAAACAAAATTCAATTATTATAATGACATGAAAAAAGAAGAAAAAGTCAATAAATAATTCTAAATAAATTTCTTTATTCTAAAGGAAGAAAATAGGAATGTATTTAGGTTCCTCAAGAAATTCCTCAAGCAGCTGGAAGAAGTGGTATATTCTACTCATTTGATGATTCCTAACTGTTCACGAGAGCAACTGAGACTTTGACCACTTTGCTACATATTTTTCTCTCTAGTCAAACTGTGCTTCTCTGAAACACAGTGATCACAACATTAATATGAATGGTTGTAACTTTTTTGCATACTCTACTGCATAACAAAATGCAGTCACTCGATGAAATTGCTACTGAAGGAAACGCTCATGTTTAACTTAACTCTGAGACTCACATTTAAGAATTTACAAAGGAATGAGAATAGTGTAAAAGACCAAACTTCCATAAATGTATCAAAAACCAACATTCACCATGAATTTAGTGATGCATTTTACCTATAAAGTTGATGAAAAACAAAATTTTTCAATGTGTTTAAAATAAACTGTTACTATTCTTTAGAACTCTCTACATAGTATTTAAGTGTGATCTATGCTATGGATGGATTTTTAAAAAAATAAATTACAAACATTTATGAATTGGTCCATAGCATTAGGAGACTCATTTAGAAAACTGATTTGATCAAAGATCAAATCCTACAATATCGATTAACGGGGATAAATAGATCATAATTAAGAAGATTGTCTATAACAATTTCTTGACCAAGATTTTTAAGTTTCTCTTGTTTATAAGAACTCAGAATGACTATTTACAGGGCAAAAGAATATAGCCAAGCAAACTGGATACTAGTATGATATTTTCCTTCATTTTAAAGACCACATATAGAGTGTGATTCAAGTGAGTGATTTTTTAAAATTCTTTCCAGTTTGTTGATTGCTAGATATGACAGTATTTCTTTTCACTAACCACAATGCTATAAGAGATACTGCCTTGGAGGTCTAGTCATTCATGGACATAATCCTGAGTCTGGGCGGTCAATGGTTCAGAGAAGAGCCCCTATCTAGTCTGGCACAGTTCTGAATATTTGGCAGGAATTATTAAAAATAGGTCCAAGATGGGAATACCAGAGGCACTGCTGGCAGAAACACACAGGGACACATAGGGAAGCTTGCCTTCTCTGTCCTTGGCTCTAGCTGGTGCTATTTAGCTATCATTTCATGAAAACGTGAACACAAAGCTCAGTCGTGCCTCTTTAAATGAGAAAAAAGCTAAGCTAAAAATAGGACATCATTTCATTCAGCTTCAGTCATGAGTCTTACCTGGTGTGCATTTGTTGTTGATTGGCAGACTCCCCCAAAGTAGGTGGTGAAGTCTTTCTGGCATATCCTTTCATGTATAGATACTGCTCAGACTACGATGTTTTATTCAATTCTAAGTGCTACGGACCAAAATTTTTCCTTGTAGCATTGTAGTGAATCTCTATCAACTCTTAATTTACCCAGGTTTGGGTAAAGAAAAAGATAGTTAAAATCTGTTTCCTCTAAAAAGTTAATATATAACATTATTGAATTTGTCTCATAACTAATCTAGTTCTGCTCACACATTAGATAGAAAGGATTCATTGAAAAAACATCCCTTGGGACCTAGGTGCTCAATCAGCTTTAGTCAACAAAATCTAAAGTTGATTTCATTGGGAAAACAATACAAGATAGAAGTCTTAACAGGTCTTTAGGAATCTAAGCATAATTTTTGTCATATAAATACATCAAATATCAATAAACAATTTATCCTGCTTCTAATAATTAACATACTTTTGGAATTGAGTGTGCTAAGCATATGTAATAAATTTAGCAGATTTACAAATGATATTTCATTTTGTTTTGTATATAGTTTAATTTCAGCTATATTTTTATGAAGGGGAGCATAATAAATACAATTTTTAAAATTGTATTTTAGTTTTAATTATAAAAATGCAAATAATTATGTTGCAAATACAACATACTAAAATCTACCTTCCATTCCAAAATGTTTCTAAATGATTAACAACTTTTCTATTAATAGAGTGACAGGTAAAAATTCAGTTTTATAATCTCCAATTCTGTAATCCTACCATCTTGAACTAACCAATAATAAACATTTCACATGTATCCTCTCAAACATTTATCTTTGTTGAAATAAATATAGTACTTGAAAACACATTTTTATGTTCCTCTTTATAACGATTAGTATCCACTAATTCCAGGTAATTAAGAGAGGTTTAATTATTTCCACATTCTAAAACCTGTTTCTTCCCAAGGTTGCCCCTGTTTAATTTTGTATCATTACAAAATATCTCAGACAAAAGAATGAAATACTGGATCATGAATAAAAATCTGCAGCTTTCTGGATTCTGCCAAATACTTAACTGAAGGTGTAACAATTTATATTTCAAATAAGTAAAAACAATCTCTTGTTTGCGCTCTTGGTAATGTGTGGCATTCAGATTTTTTTTTTCATTACCTAAAGTGGAAATCTTAGATATGCAGGTGACAACACCCTAAAGGAAGAAAGTAAAGAAGAACTAAAGAGCCTCTTGATGGAGGTAAAGAGGAGAGTGAAAAAGCTGGTGAAAAACCTGCCTTAAACTCAACATTCACAAAACTAAGATCATGGCATACAGTCTCATCACTTCATGGCAAATAGATGGGGAAAACATGAAAACAGTCAGAGATTTTATTTTCTTGGGCTCTAATATCACTGCAGACAGTGACTGCAGCCATGAAATTAAAAGACACTTGCTTCTTCAAAGAAAAGCTATGGCAAAACTAAACGTCATATTAAAAGGCAGAGACATCACATTGGCAACAAAGGTCCATATAGTCAAAGCTATGGTTTTTCCAGTAGTCAAGTACCGATGTGAGAGTTGGAGCATAAAGAGGGCTAAGTGCCAAAGAATCACTGCTTTTGAACTGTGGTGCTGTTGGAGAAGACTCTTGAGAGTCCTTTGGAGAGCAAGGAGATCAAACCAGTCAATCCTAAAGGAAATCAACTCTGAATATTTGTTGGAAGGACTGATGCTAAACTCCAATACTTTGGCCACCTGATGAGAAGACTCAACTCATTGGAAAAGACCCTGATTCTAGGAAAGATTGAGGGCAGGAGAAGACGGTAACAGAGGATGAGATGTAAGGATGGCATCGTTGACTCAATAGACATGAGTTTGAGCCAACCTGGGAGACTGTGAAGGACAGGGAAGCCTGGCATGTCCATGGGGGTCACAAAGAGTCTTACACAAAGTGACTGAGCAACAAATGTAAATACTATCTCACTGATATTTTAATTGGGTTTCCTCTTTAGTGACTTGTCTAAAAATTATTTTGCCTGTGTGAAATCACTACCTTGAATGTCTAACATATATCTCAATACTAAAATGCCCCAAACTGAGCTTTTGATATTTAGCCCACAAATTGCTCTTCCTGTAGGTTCTACATTTCAGTTTGTGTCAACTTCATCTTTTGTTTCCTGTTCCCCAGGACCAAACTCATGGAATTATCCTCTATTCCTCACATACAGTTTTTCAGCAGATACTATCAACACTGCTTAAAACGAGATATACAGTGTGTATACAACCTCCACCACTGCCACCACCTGATTCTGAGCCATCATTATTTCCTGCCTAGAATATGACAGGTGCCCCTTAATTAGTCTCTTTCTTCAGACCTTGTCCTTTATATTCTCAAAAGTGGAACACTGCCATTCACTGTTAAAACCTCTTCGCATTCTGGCCTTAGTCAAGAATGAATCTTTACTTTGATCTGTAAGTGCCTATAAGATCTGGTGTGCTTTTCATTCTCTCATCTCATTGCCTAGTATTGCTCTCCCAATTTTTCCCTACCTGCCTTCACGGAAGTTTCAGGGACACACCAGAGCTTTTCCTGCTTTAGAGCCTTCCTCTTGGTCTGCACAGCGCTCCCTTCTTGGAATGTTCTTTCTTCAATTATCCATATAGTTTATTGTGTTTTTTTCTTTACTTAAACTTTACCTTCAAAGTAAGCACCTTACCTGCTCATTTTACTCAAAATCGAAAAATACCCCTTCTATATCTTCCTCTTATGCTTTACTTTCCTCCACAGTGCTTTTCACCAGCTAACATTACTGACTAACTGACCTATTTATCTTCCATTCCAACATTCACTGTAACATTCCATCCAGAGTTCAAGTCTTCTTCTTAAAGTTAATTTTCAGTTATTTATCACTGGGTGGCAGCTTCATATTTTGTTCATTTAAAGTTTCCAGGTCTCTCTTCATATAATAATATGTTAATGGTTACTTTTCTAATTTTCAGCAAGAATGGTAAATATAAGACAAATTCCATATGAATGGACACAACGTGGTATAGCTGGAAGAGAACAGGACTGGGCGTCAGATCACTTGTGTTTATAGTGTACTTCACTCTTCAACAAATTAACTCTGGGATTATGAGCCAATATTTTAAGCTCTAGGCTAAGTCCTAAAATGAGAAAGTAAGACTAGATGACCTGTAAAGTCCCTTCCAGGGTTAAAGTTTTTCAATTTTTTGGCCATGCCATGCTTGTGGGAATTTGTGAACCAGGAAGTGAACCCATGCCCTCTGCTGTGGAAGTCTGAGTTTTAATCACTGGACCTCCAGGGAAGTCCCAGAATCTTATAATTTTAAATGGTTCCATTTAAGTAGAGTGATATCAGTTGAAGCTTGGGCTTGAAAGAAGCTTGAGTGAGTAAAGAATATAGAAATTAAGGAACTTTTTGCATTTTAATTTTTTATTTCATTTAAGATTAAAATCTGTTTATACATATTGTTTTATTGGCACTCTGTATATTCTTTGATTTTTTTAATGTTCTTGTCTTTTCTTTCTCTGAAATTTCACTTCAAAACTTTATGTACTCTCCTTTTGATATGTGCTACCCAGTGTTTCATTTGTTTCTTGAATCTAAACATTCATGCCTTTCAAAAATGCTTGTACTGTATCTGCTATCAACTTTGTAAATAATATATTTCTATTCTATCTTTTCACTCTCTATATAATACCTATTAGAGACATGCTAAAATATACCATCTATATTTCTATTTTAAAGTAAATAAACAAAATTTTACTAAAATAATCTATTTCTGCTGCATTGACTACGCTAAAGCCTTTGACTGTGTGGATCACAAAATTCTTAGAGATGAGACTACCAGACCACCTCACCTGCCTCCTGAGAAACCTGTATGCAGGTCAAGAAGCAAAGTTAGAACCAGGCATGGAACAACATGGTTCAAAATTGGGAAAGGAGTACATCAAGGCTGTATATTTTCACCCCATTTATTTAAATTTATATGCAGAGTACATCATGCGAAATGCTGGGCTAGATTAAGCACAAGCTAGAATCAAGACTGCTGAGAGAAATATCATTAACCTCAGATATTCAGATGACACCACCCTTAGGGCAGAAAGCAAAGAAGAACTAAAGAGCTTCTTATGAAGATGAAAGAGGAGAGTGAAAAAGCTGGCTTAGAACTCAGCATTCAAAAAACTAAGATCATGGCATCCAGTCCCTTCACTTCATGGAAAATTGAGGGGAAAACAATGGAGACAGTGAGAAACTTTATTTCTTGGGCTCCAAAATCACTGCAGATGGTGACTGCAGCCATGAAATTAAAAGACAGCATGTTTTAAAGCTGTGATAAACCTAGACAGCGTATTAAAAAGCAGAGACATTACCAACAAAGGTTCATATCATCAAAGCTATGGTTTCTCCAGTAGTCACACATGGATGTGAGTGTTGGACTATAAAGAAAGCTGGGCACCGAAGAATTGATGCTTTTGAACTGTGGTGCTGGAGAAGACTTTTGAGAGCCCCTTGGACAGCAAGGATATCAAACCAGTCAATCCTAAAGGAAATCAACCCTGAATATTCATTGGAAGGACTGATGCAGAAGCTCCAATACTCTGGCCACCTAATGTGAGGAACTGACTCACTGGAAAAGACCCTTATGTTGGGAAAGATTGAAGACAGGATGAGAAGGAGCTGACAGAGGATGGTTGGATGGTATCACTGACTCCATGGACATGAGTTTGAGCAAACTCCAGGAGCTGGTGATGGACTGGGGTTGCAAAGAGTTGGATTAAACTGAGTTGGATTAAACTCATGCAGAACATTTATTAAATCTTTATTGCATTTGTTACAATATTGCTTCTGTTTTACGTTTTGTGTTTTTGGCCCTGAGGCATGTGGGATCTTAGCTACCTAACCAATGCTCGAACCTACACCCTTTGCATTGGAAAGTGACATCTTAACCACTGGGCCACCAAAGAAGGCCCTTCACTATGTTTTGATTCTCAGGGAGCTTTACATTATTGTTAACTCAATGAAATATTTTAAAAATTAAGCTTTTATGCCTTATCCAAAATTTTGTCATATTTTGACATGAAAGATTTTTGGCATAAGAAGATTTTAAATTTAGCCTTATAATTTCTGAGAATAGTTATACAATTTTTTTCTTAACTTGTCAATAATTCTTGATATATTTCCATTTTAATTCTATGAATTCTATTTGAAAATTATGCTATTTTTTAAAAAATCAGTGCATTTTATTCCACTATATTCACCAGTCATACAGCTCTATCTCTTACTATCCTATCCCAAATTTTACTGTAATAAATGCCATCTACGTATCTTTATGAACTATGATTTCTATATCCTTTACAAAGCCTCTAAAAGTGGGATTTGGGGATTACAAGGAATGGGAATTTTCCATTTAATGATAAATATTTAAATATATATTATTGTACTAGTTTTCACTTGGTTTCAGTTTTAAGGTTCTATATCATAACTGCTTCGTTCCAGAAGCAGAATGTCAATACTGTCATATATATAGAAAAACATGTTATGGATTACAGAGCTCATGAATAACCCATGCTGTTTTGTAGAAAAACAAACACCAAAAAAAAAAAAAAATAGGAGGAAGAAAATTTCTGTAATTTTAAGTAGAATAGAGACACATAAAATCTTGGACTTGTTAAGTAAATCATAGATATGACCAAAAAGCATGAGCAGAAAAAGAAAAGGCAAACTGGACTTCTTCAAAATGAAAAACTTGTGTATTTCAAAGGACACTACCACAGATGTGAAAAGGCAGTCTACAAAATGGAAGAAAATATTTCCAGTTATATATGTAGTAGTGGTCAAATGCACAGACTATATGAAGAGAGTGACAACTCAATAGCTCCCTTGGTAGCTCAGCTGGTAAAGAATCTGCCTGCAATGTGGGAGACCCTGGTTCAATTCCTGGATCAGGGAAATCTCCTGGAGGAGGGCATGGCAACCTACTCCAGTATTCATGCCTGGTGAATTCCCATGAACAGAGGAGCCTGCCCAGCTACAGTCCATGGGGTCTCAAGAGTTGGACATAACTGAGCAACTAAATCATCTGTCTGCCATGCAGGATACCTGGGTTCGGTTCCTGGGTCGGGAAGATCCCCTGGAGGAGGAAATAACAACCCACTCCAGTATTCTTGCCTGGAGAATCCCATGGACAGAGGAGCCTGACAGGCTACAGTCCATGGGATCGTGAGAGTCAGACACGACTTGGCAACTAAACCAAAACCAAACCAAGCACAGCACAGCACAGACAACTCAATAACAAACCAGTTTAAACATGAACAGAGGATTGAGCAGACATTTCTCCAAAGAAGATATGCAAGTGCCAACAGGCATATGGAAAAAAATCAGTTGTTCAGTTCAGTTGCTGAGTCGTGTCTGACTTTTTGCGACCCCATGAACTGCAGCACAACAGGCCTCTCTGTTCATCACCAACTCTTGGAGTCCATCCAAACCCATGTCCATTGAGTCGATGATGCCTGCAAATCAAAACTCACAATGACATACTAACTTCACACCCACTAGGATGGCTGTATATTGTCACCCTGTTTATTTAACTGGTATGCAAAGTACATCACGTAAAATGCTGGGCTGGATGAAGCACAAGCTGGAATCAAGATTGCTGGGAGAAATAGCAATAACCTCAGATATGCAGATGACACCACCCTTATAGGAGAAAATGAAGAGAAACTGAAGAGCTTCTTGATGAGAGTGAAAGAGGAGAGTGAAAAAGTTGGCTTAAAACTCAACATTCAAAAAACTAAGATCATGGCATTAGTCCCATCACTTCATAGCAAATAGATAGAGCAACAATGGAAACAATGACAAACTTTATTTTCCTGGTCTCCNGGAGAAAATGAAGAGAAACTGAAGAGCTTCTTGATGAGAGTGAAAGAGGAGAGTGAAAAAGTTGGCTTAAAACTCAACATTCAAAAAACTAAGATCATGGCATTAGTCCCATCACTTCATAGCAAATAGATAGAGCAACAATGGAAACAATGACAAACTTTATTTTCCTGGTCTCCAAAATCACTGCAGATGGAGCCTGCAGCCATGAAATTAAAAGACGCTTGCTCCTTGGAAGAAAAGCTGTGACCAACCTAGACAGATATTACTTTGCCAACAAATATCTGTCTAGTCAAAGCCATGTATTTTCCAGTAGTCATATTTGGAATGAGAGTTGTACTATAAAGAAACTGAGCACCAAAAAGTTGATGCTTTTGAACTGTGGTATTGGAGAAGACTTTTGAGAGTCCCTTCGACTACAAGTAGTTCAAACCAGTCAGTCCTAAAGGAAATCAGTCCTGAATATTCATTGGAAAGACTGATGCTGCAGCTGAAGCTCCAAAATTAGGCCACCTGACATGAAATACTGACTCACTGGAAAAGACCCTGATGCTGGGAAAGACTGAAGGCAGGAGAAGAAGGGGACAACAGAGGATGAGATGGTTGGATGGCATCACTGACTTGATGGACATGAATCTGAGCAAACTCTGGGAGTTGGTGATGGACAGGAAAGCCTGGTGGGCTGCAGTCCATAAGGTCACAAAGAATCAGACACGAGTGAGAGTGAATTGAACTGAGGATGGCTATAGTTTTAAGAAATGAATAATAACAAGTATTAACAAGACTGTGGAGAAATCTGAACTCTCATATATTGCTGGTGAAGATGTGTAATGGTGCAGCCATGTGGAAACAGGTTGATGTTTCCTCTGACAGCTAAACATAGAATAAATTTATGACTCAGAAATTCTACTCATAATTATATACCTAAAAGAAAAGTATTCAAACAAGTACTTGTGTAGAAAGGACAAGAGAAGCACTATTCAAAACAGTGGAAAAGTGGAAAGAACCCATATCTTTCTTTTTGGAGGAATGGATAAGCAAAACATGGTCTATTCATATAATGGAATATTATTCAGCCATTAAGAGGACTGGATTACTGATACAAGTTACAATACAGATTAACCTTGAAAACATTATGCTAAGTGAAATAAACCAGACAGAAAAGGCTATATAGGATGATTGTATTTACATGAAATATGCAAAATATTTAAAAACTTAAAGACAGAAAACAAAGGGAAGAAGGGGAACTGACTTGAGTATGAAAATCCTATTAAATTAAAAGTTGGTGGTTTGAGAATATCAATAAAATTAATAATATCTAGGCAGATAGATCAAGGAAAAAATAGACAAAACACAAATTACCAATATCAATAATTAGAGCAGTAATATCATTGCAGGTTTGCAAATTCAATAGATATTAAAACATAATCAGTCACTATTGTGAACAACTTCATGCCTATATGTTTGACCACTTTGATGAAATCAATAAATACCCACCAAAACACAAACTATCAGCAGTCACTCAAACAGAAGCAGATCATCCACTTGGCTTAATATCTATCAAATAATTCATCTGTATTTAAAAATTTTCCCCAAAGAAAAAATTTATAGGTACAGGTGGTTTCTACAATAATTTCCAAGAAAAGTAAAGAGAGAATAATTCTCAACTTATTGTATTAGGCCAACATTATCCTGTTACCAAAACCAAATAAATATAAGAAATTATTTCTCTTGAATTTAGGGGATAAAGCCTAAACAAAATTTTAGCAAATTGAATTTACCATCATATATAAAGGTAGACAGTGTACTAAAAAAGAGACATCTCTGTACAGACAGGTCCCTATAGTCAGAGCTATAGTTTTACTAGTAGTCATATACAGATGTGAAAGTTTGACCATGAAAAGGCTGAGTGCTGGAGAATTGATGCTTTTGAACCGTGGCTCTGGAGAAGACTCTTGAGAGTCCCTTGGACAACAAGGAGATCAAACCAATCAATCTTAGAAGAAATCAATCCTAAATATTCTTTGGGAGGACTGGTGCTAAAGCTCCAATACTTTGGCCACCTGATACAAAGGGCTGACTCATTGGAAAAGACCCTTATGCTGGGTAAGATTGAGAGCAAGAGGAGAAGGGGATGACAGAGGATGAGATGGTTGGATGGCATCACTGACTCAATGGACATGAGTTCAAGCAAACTCAGGGAGATAGTGAAGGACAGGGAAGCCTGGAGTGCTGCAGTCCTTGGGGTCGCAAAGAGTCGGACACAACTGAGTGACTGAAAAACCACACACACAAAAAAAGATCAAGTGGTTTATTCCGCAAATGGAGGTTTGATTTGATGTCCAAAAATGAATATAGGTAATTTGACACATTAGCAAATTACAAGAGGAAAGCCATATAATCAAGCCAATTTAGCAGAAAAAAAATAAAAATATAAACAAAAACCCCTTGCTGGTTTAAAATAAACAAATCCTCTCAGCAAAGTTAGAATAAAGCGGAACTTCAGTAATCTACTAAAGGACTTTTGTGAACAAACCTGAAGTTAGCATCATAAAAATTAAATGGCCAAGAATGTCTGTGTTTATCACTTCTATTCAACATCTTACTGCCTACTGTTGTCAGCTCTTGTTGTTTGTCACCTTTATTGTTGTTTTTAGTCGCTAAGTCATGTCCCAGTCTTTGGTGACCCCATGGACTGTAGCCTGTCAGGCTTCTCCATCTGTGGGATTTCCAGGCCAGAATACTGGAGTGGGATGTCCTTTCCTTCTCTAGGGGATCTTCCAGAAGGAGGGATCAAACCTGCATCTCCTGAATTGGCAGGTGGAGCTTGCCAATGAGCTTCCAGGGAAGCCCTTGTCAGTGCTACTGGATAAGAAGAATGATTTTAAAATATCATTTTGTAAAGTAAAAACTAAACTTGTCTTTATTCATAGGCAAAATAATCACTATAGAGAAAATCTGTTGAAATCTATAAAAACATTACTAACATTAACAAATGAATTTGGTAAAGTTGTAGGAATTAACATATAATATGAATTATAGCTCTATTAGCAATGATCAAAATTTTAAATTAAAGATAACTACTTTTGTAAGTACCAAAAAATATGGGATATTTAGGAATCTATTTTGACAAAGGATATGGAAGCCCCAAATGCTGAAAATTACAAAACATTGCTAAGATAAAAGAACACCTAAATAAATGGTCATGAACTAGAGGACTCAGTAACTTTAAGATGTAAATTCTTCTCAAATTGAACTACAGAGTCAATGCAGTTTTACTCAAATTGCCAGAAGACATTTTTGGTAGAAATTTTTAAACTGATTCTAAAAGTAATATAGAAAAGCAAAGTATACATAACTAAAGCAATTTTGAAAATTAAAAATAACTAAAAATATCTACTTTTGAGATTTATTATATAGCTGAACTATATATAACAGCTTTATACATAATATAACAGGAAATTTTATAATAGGAAATTTTATATCTCAGGACTTTCCTGGTGGTTCAGACGGTAAAGCATCTGCCTGCATTGTGAGAGACCTGGGTTTGATCCCTGAGTTGGTTCTCTGGAGAAGGAAATGGCAACCCACTCCAGTACCCTTTTCTGGAAAATCCCATGGATGGAGGACCCAAGTAGGCTACAGTCCATGGGGTCTCAAAGAGTCGGACATGAGTGAGCAACTAAATTTAAACTCATGTATAACAGCATGATGTTGGTAAACAAAAAAATGGAACAGAATCAGATTATACATATGTGACTAAATGGTTTTAAGCAAAGGTCAAAGGCAATTCAGTGGAGAAAGGACAGGTTAAAAAAAAAAAATGTTGCTAAAGCAATTCCTACAGGTTAAATCACCCAACTCTTTGTGACCCTATGAACTGTGAGTCACCAGGTTCCACTGTCCATGGAATTTTCCAGGCAAGAATGATGGAGTGAGTTGCTATTTCCTTCTCCAGGGGATCTTCCAGACCCAGGAGTTTACCACTGAGCCACCTAGGAAGCCCCACGGTATTTCACTGAAGAACTGGCTTATGCAAAATTGTACATGCAAAGAAAAAAATCCACAATATTTGATTTATGCCTGGCACCATATTCAAAGACAATTCAAAACAAATCATATGGAAAACCTTAAATTATAAAAGAAAAAGAAAAGCATATATCCTTATAAAACTTCAGATGAATGTTCATAGTTAAAAACTGATCACAGCCTCCTGTCTATCTGTGTAAGAATGGATAAGTGAACTGTTATTTATGTACACAATAATAAAAAAAAATGAACTACTNGCTTCTCCATCTGTGGGATTTCCAGGCCAGAATACTGGAGTGGGATGTCCTTTCCTTCTCTAGGGGATCTTCCAGAAGGAGGGATCAAACCTGCATCTCCTGAATTGGCAGGTGGAGCTTGCCAATGAGCTTCCAGGGAAGCCCTTGTCAGTGCTACTGGATAAGAAGAATGATTTTAAAATATCATTTTGTAAAGTAAAAACTAAACTTGTCTTTATTCATAGGCAAAATAATCACTATAGAGAAAATCTGTTGAAATCTATAAAAACATTACTAACATTAACAAATGAATTTGGTAAAGTTGTAGGAATTAACATATAATATGAATTATAGCTCTATTAGCAATGATCAAAATTTTAAATTAAAGATAACTACTTTTGTAAGTACCAAAAAATATGGGATATTTAGGAATCTATTTTGACAAAGGATATGGAAGCCCCAAATGCTGAAAATTACAAAACATTGCTAAGATAAAAGAACACCTAAATAAATGGTCATGAACTAGAGGACTCAGTAACTTTAAGATGTAAATTCTTCTCAAATTGAACTACAGAGTCAATGCAGTTTTACTCAAATTGCCAGAAGACATTTTTGGTAGAAATTTTTAAACTGATTCTAAAAGTAATATAGAAAAGCAAAGTATACATAACTAAAGCAATTTTGAAAATTAAAAATAACTAAAAATATCTACTTTTGAGATTTATTATATAGCTGAACTATATATAACAGCTTTATACATAATATAACAGGAAATTTTATAATAGGAAATTTTATATCTCAGGACTTTCCTGGTGGTTCAGACGGTAAAGCATCTGCCTGCATTGTGAGAGACCTGGGTTTGATCCCTGAGTTGGTTCTCTGGAGAAGGAAATGGCAACCCACTCCAGTACCCTTTTCTGGAAAATCCCATGGATGGAGGACCCAGGTAGGCTACAGTCCATGGGGTCTCAAAGAGTCGGACATGAGTGAGCAACTAAATTTAAACTCATGTATAACAGCATGATGTTGGTAAACAAAAAAATGGAACAGAATCAGATTATACATATGTGACTAAATGGTTTTAAGCAAAGGTCAAAGGCAATTCAGTGGAGAAAGGACAGGTTAAAAAAAAAAATGTTGCTAAAGCAATTCCTACAGGTTAAATCACCCAACTCTTTGTGACCCTATGAACTGTGAGTCACCAGGTTCCACTGTCCATGGAATTTTCCAGGCAAGAATGATGGAGTGAGTTGCTATTTCCTTCTCCAGGGGATCTTCCAGACCCAGGAGTTTACCACTGAGCCACCTAGGAAGCCCCACGGTATTTCACTGAAGAACTGGCTTATGCAAAATTGTACATGCAAAGAAAAAAATCCACAATATTTGATTTATGCCTGGCACCATATTCAAAGACAATTCAAAACAAATCATATGGAAAACCTTAAATTATAAAAGAAAAAGAAAAGCATATATCCTTATAAAACTTCAGATGAATGTTCATAGTTAAAAACTGATCACAGCCTCCTGTCTATCTGTGTAAGAATGGATAAGTGAACTGTTATTTATGTACACAACAATAAAAAAAAATGAACTACTGATACAAAATACAACACAATTCTATCTCAAGAAAATGAAAGACGTAAGACAAAAGAGTGCATATTATAGAATTCTATTTGAATAAATTTATAGGAAATGTAAAATAATCCGTAGTGATGGAAAACAAATCAAAAGTTGCCTAGGGATAGGGTGAGGTAAGATTCTAGTGAAGGAAAGGAGAGGAATTATGAAGGTTCATGAGGAAACTTTGAGGTGACTAATATGTTATCTTGACGGTGGTGATGCTTTCATGGATATGTACACATATCAATATTTAACAAATTTTATANCTCTTATACACATCTAATAATCCGTAGTGATGGAAAACAAATCAAAAGTTGCCTAGGGATAGGGTGAGGTAAGATTCTAGTGAAGGAAAGGAGAGGAATTATGAAGGTTCATGAGGAAACTTTGAGGTGACTAATATGTTATCTTGACGGTGGTGATGCTTTCATGGATATGTACACATATCAATATTTAACAAATTTTATATTTTAAATACGTGGAATTTATATAAAGTATATGCTCATAAACTATTAAAACTGGAATGAATGATGTTTGGAGACTAACAGTTTTTAAACTTTAGATTTTTGTATATAAATATAGATAATAAAATTATCATTACAGGAAAGGGAATGACACATGTAAATGCTTGAGTATTCCTTACCAAATTGGGTTCAGTAAGGCGATTCTAGGCTTTCCTGGTGGCTCAGTGGTAAAGAGTCTGCTTGACAATGCAGAATACACAGGAGGGCTTGACAACCCACTCTGGTATGCTTGCCAGGTAAATCCCATGTACAGAGGAGCCTGGTGGGTTACAAACCATGGGACTACAGAAAGAGTTAAACATGACTGAGAATGTATTCATGCAAGGCAGATTCTGCTTTAACATTTAGCACTTTTACATAGTTCATTTGTTAGAAAGAATGAAAACATCAGATGTGGTTTTATATGACATAGTGTAGATAGGTGATAAATGGATGGGTGAATGGATGGATGGATGGATGGGGATAGATAGATAAGTTGGAGTAGATGAATGGGGGAATAGGGAAATATAGATTGATATGTAAATCAGTAAATGCACATTTTAATCTAATCTTAAAGTTTATATTTTTTGGTATTTATATAATCCAGGTTAAACCAAGCGCTTTTTCAAATTCCTCTGGAGAATCACCACACCAAATGGATGGATTCTTAAGCACAGAGGAGTCTCATTTGCAACTGATAACCCACAAGAGAATTGGGAAGAAATGTGATTAAGCCAACCATGTACAACACCATTCTGTTTTTATCTATCTACACATTACCTTTCCTGCAAAAAGAATTTTTTTTTAAATGATGCTATTACTTTAATAGTTTCCATTTGCATTTTGAATTTTCCTTGTGCCAGTTATCCAATTCCACTTATATGGTGAAATTTGTGGGCCTCATGGCTATTTTAATATGATGCCTTTTATAATGTAATTGAGAGAAGTCTCCAATGAATAAAATAAATGGTTTCAGAGGGTTCTTAAGCCCTCAACAGACATCAGCTAAAATGTTAAGAGTGCCTCCAAATCCCACTGGTGCTATATTTTCTAACCATGAAAGAAATGTCATTATTGTAAATTTCCAGCTTTTGTCTGAAAATCTTGTACTAGATCCCTTGAGCGCCAGTTCAGTTAATTAATTCAAACAATTTCCTCTCTAATCTCTAAAACATTTTCATATTTAAGACAATAAATGAGGTACTTAAGGGGCTCATTCATTGTTGGTTATTAATATGCCAGGGAATTAGAAAAATTACCCCTAGTCTTCAGTGACATGAATAATGTCTTTTTTTTTTCCCCCTTCCAATGGTTCTGACCTGGACAAGGTTAAAAGCATGGTTTCTATGCAACTGAATTTTTAAAAATGCTATTTTCCACTTGCTTTGGTTTTCCATCTAAATAGTCTTCCTTTTCTTTCAGCAATAAATCTGATATGTAGCTTGATAAGTTATGCCGATTTAAAGATTCAACTAGTTAATAATAACTTTGAAATTACTGATTAGTTTAGAAGAAGAATAATTGCATTTTCCTTGAACCAGTACATAAGGTTAATGCAGTTGAGAATGTGATGGCTCCAGTAACTTTGACACTAATTGGTGATTGTGTTACATGTTAAGATAAGGAGTCAGCATGAACGAATTCTCAGGAGGGTTGCAGGAAGACAAAGCTATTTGTTCACAAACCTACTTTTCTCCATTTGAACAATTGGTTTAACTTCATAAAAGGTTGGTGTGTGACCTTCAGGATAAAACTTCATGCATTTTGTGCCACTGACTCTGGTTTACCAAAATGAAACAGAGCACAAAAACAATTTTTTTCTATAAAAAAATTCAGCCATCTATTTATCAATATATGAATCTAATTGTTCAATTTCTGAAATTAACCATTCTAGAGGGGGAAAATGTGTGAGAAGAAAGGAAAATCAAACTTGTAATTGTTCACATTGCTTTGTGCTTATATAGCCCTTACCTCAAAAGTCTCCTATTCTAAATCATTTTATAACCATTATAAAGTTAATCTTCTTAATGTAAAAACACTCACATATTATTGTTAGTATGATTTTAAAGTACTGAAGAAGAATCTATAGATATTTGGGGGAAAGGTAGCATAGTTATGTTCAGCAAAGTGTCCATCAGATAACTGGATCAGATAAGAGCCATTATCCATAAAATCTAGTGCAGAATCATGGTTTCTAGCTGGTCTCTCGGGGAAGGCAATGGCACCCCACCCCAGTACTCTTGCCTGGAAAATCCAATGGATGGAGTAGCCTGGTGGGCTGCAGTCCATGGGGTCGTTAACAGTCGGGCAGACTGAGCGACTTCACTTTCACTTTTCTCTTTCATGCATTGCAGAAGGAAATGGCAACCCACTCCAGTGTTCTTGTGTGGAGAATCCCAGGGACGGGGGAGCCTAGTGGGCTGCCATCTATGGGGTCACACAGAGTCGGACACGACTGAAGTGACTTAGCAGCAGCAGCTGGTCTCTGGCTACTAATTGAAATGAGCGATGTTTCAGCTGGAAGCAAAAGGTTCCTATTGTATTGTGCTCATTTGTAATTGTTAAAGATTTAGTTATTTACACTAGTCACAATTCAATATTTTCCTTCAGTTCAGTTCAGTTCAGTTCAGTTGTTCAGTCGTGTGCAACTCTTTGTGACCCCATGAATTGCAGCACGCCAGGCCTCCCTGTCCATCACCAACTCCCAAGTTCACTCAAACTCATGTCCATCGAGTCAGTGATGCCATCCAGCCATCTCATCCTCTGTTGTCCCCTTCTCCTCCTGCCCCGAATCCCTCCCAGCATCAGAGTCTTTTCTAATGAGTCAGCTCTTTGCATGAGGTGGCCAACTTACTGGAGTTTCAGCTTTAGCATCATTCCTTCCAAAGAACACCCAGGACTGATTTTAGAATGGACTGGTTGGATATCCTTGCAGTCCAAGGGACTCTCAAGTGTCTTCTCCAGCACCACAGTTCAAAAGCATCAATTCTTCAGCTCTCAGCTTTCTTCATAGTCCAACTCTCACATCCATACATGACTACTGGAAAATCCATAGCCTTGACTAGATGGACCTTAGTCGGCAAAGTAATGTCTCTCTTTTTGAATATGCTATCTAGATCGGTCATAACTTTCCTTCCAAGGAGTAAGCATCTTTTAATTTCATGGCTGCAGTCACCATCTACAGTGATTTTGGAGCCCCCCAAAACAGAGTCTGACACTGTTTCCACTGTTTCCCCATCTATTTCCCATGAAGTGATGGGACCGGATGCCATGATCTTCGTTTTCTGAATGTTGAGCTTTAAGCCAACTTTTTCGCTCTCCACCTTCACTTTCATCAAGAGGCTTTTTAGTTCCTCTTCACTTTCTGCCATAAGGGTGGTGTCATCTGCATATCTGAGGTTATTGATATTTCTCCCGGCAATCTTGATTCCAGCTTGTGTTTCTTCCAGTCCAGCGTTTCTCATGATGTACTCTGCATATAAGTTAAATAAGCAGGGTGACAATATACAGCCTTGACGTACTCCTTTTCCCATTTGGAACCAGTCTGTTGTTCCATGTCCAGTTCTAACTGTTGCTTCCTGACCTGCATTTTTTCCTTATCAAATGTAAAATTGACATTAAAAACCCATCATATATTTACTTATTTGAAACATCTACTCACCTATAGATTCCCTTATAATAATGAAAATTTTAATAGTGAAAAGCATGTTTGATTAAAACTATGATGTAGGTAGATATCACAAATATATTTTTAATCTGTTATTAATTAGATAATCAGACTTTTGATTTAACAATATTGTCACAGTTGTCAACAATTGTTTAAAGCATGTATACTTAATTTTGCTTATCTCCTCATATACAATGTGCTTCTGTAACTTTCAGGGCTTAGACAAATATGAGGATATTGTTCATATTTCCATTTTCAAACAGGTTTTTACATAAAAAACAGTATTTTTTAAGATTTTTCTTTTAGTCACTAAAAGTAAAGGTCAGTGCTATGATGTTTGTAACATAAAAACCTAGAGATTTATTTTCCAAACAGCTGAAATAGAGTATTTATAAATTAAAACATAAAAATAACATCCAAGGAAGTTATTTAAAGGAAAAAATCTGCATAACTTTTTGAAAACAAAGCCCCTAATTATTTTCTGATCAAATTATTATCTAAATTCAGATACTTAAAATAAATATTTTGCTAAATATTATGCAAAAAGGCATAAGACAAAATAATTCAGTTTTAGATGAACAAGCAGTGAAGCCACAGTATGATGGAAGTTTAGAATGTTTTGTGTTGNAAAGGTCAGTGCTATGATGTTTGTAACATAAAAACCTAGAGATTTATTTTCCAAACAGCTGAAATAGAGTATTTATAAATTAAAACATAAAAATAACATCCAAGGAAGTTATTTAAAGGAAAAAATCTGCATAACTTTTTGAAAACAAAGCCCCTAATTATTTTCTGATCAAATTATTATCTAAATTCAGATACTTAAAATAAATATTTTGCTAAATATTATGCAAAAAGGCATAAGACAAAATAATTCAGTTTTAGATGAACAAGCAGTGAAGCCACAGTATGATGGAAGTTTAGAATGTTTTGTGTTGATTTAGAGAAAAGAACGCATCTGAATGATACAGTGCCTGAAAAAGAAAAATTGAATGTTCAAAAGAATCTAACAACTTTTAAATAATGTAAGAAATAAACAATGTAAGTAAGAAAGAAATAAAATAGGAGGGGAGTTAGGGGAGAATAGATACATGTGTATGTATGGCTGAGTTCCTCTGCTGTCCACCTGAAACTATCACAACATTGTTAACTGGCTATACTCCAATATAAAATTAAACATTTAAAATAGAGAAATAAAAGGAGAAAAGATAAAAACATATTCAAGTTGGCAATATTTCCTACAGGTTTTATTGCTAGGGAAAGCAATCAAAATTATTTGAACATACTTTTCTTTAACAATAAATTAATTAGACAAATTACATTAAATGTGAATTTTAAATATTTTAATAGTTCTGTAGGTAATTACATTTAATTTCATATTAATCTCTAATGCTATTTATCTAAAATGTACAAATATATTAAAAGAAATAATTTTACTACCACCTTCCACATCACCACTTTTGGTATCTTTAACAGCAGTATCATATAAACATTATAATAATATTAACAAAAGTAATCACTACTTTTTTGTATCTTTTCCCTGGTAGCTCAGAGGTTAAAGCATCTGCCTCCAATGCGGGAGATCTGGGTTCGATCCCTGGGTCAGGAAGATCCCCTGGAGAAGGAAATGGCAATCCACTCCAGTATTCTTGCCTGAAGAATCCTGTGGACGGAGAAGCCTAGTAGGTTACAGTCCACAGGGTCGCAAAGAGTCGGACACGACTAAGCGACTTCACCTTCACCTTCACTTTCATAATATAACAGAATAGACAGAGTAAATATAATTTATTCAATAATTGTCACATTGTTTTCTTTTTTGCAATTATTTTCAAGAGTCAAGTTGTTGGTTCAAAAATAAGTTGGCTTCTAATGTTAACAGATCCTTCCAGATTTGTTTCCAATAAAATTGTAGTAACTCATGGTATTCCCAGAAATAAAGGGAAACATTTATTTTGCCCATTTTCCTGATTTCCTAACACTAGTAGATGGAATTGATTATCATATTTTGTTTTGTTTTATCCTTTAAATGTAAGAAAATAATTCATTTTAGCCACTGAGGTATCATTTTTAAATTTATTGATCATTTGCATTTCTTCTATTGTGACTCATCAAATTCTGTTTTCTCTCTTTTTATTAATATATGTTACATTTTTAGGATTTATCATACATATTTTCACTATTCTCCAGAGAAATAGAGCAAATGGGAGATTTATATATGTAAAGAATCTTAAGGAATTGGCTCATGTGATTATGAAGACAGGTAAGTCTGAAATTTATAAGGCAGGTCTACTGGTTGTTAACTGAGATAATGTTCAAATCTGCAGTACTGAGTTGAGATTCATAAGACAACCAGCACACTAGAAACTCACGCAGGATTTCTACTTACAATCTGAAGGTATATTTCCTTTTTCTTTGGGAAAACTTGGTTTCTGTTTTTAAGGACTTTAACTGACTGGATGAGGAAGGTAACATGCAATGCTGCTGCTGCTGCTAAGTTGCTTCAGTCATGTCCGACTCTGTGCAACCCTATAGACGGCAACCCACGAGGCTCCCCCATCCCTGGGATTCTCCAGGCAAGAACACTGGCATGGGTTGTCATTTCCTCCTCCAATGCACAAAAGTGAAAAGTGAAAGGGAAGTCGCTCAGTCGTGTCCGACTCGTAGCGACCCCATGGACTGCAGCCCACCAAGCTCCTCCATCCATGGGATTTTCCAGGCAAGAGTACTGTAGTGGGGTGCCATTGCCTTCTCCAGTAACATGCATTACTTAAAGTAAATTGATTGTAAATGCTAATCACACCTATAAAATACCTTCATAGTAACATCAAGCATAGAGTCTGACAAAACAACTGGGTGGCATGGCCAGGGTAAGTGATAGGAAAAAATTAACCATTGTGTTTGCACTGTCTTTCATTCATTCATTTTGACTGCTTGTAACAGTCCACTGACTGAATCTCCCAGCTTATTCTTCAATTTTAGAGCATTTAGATCATTTTGAGTTTTTTGCTCTTATGCATAGTTGTCTCCATAAATATTGTTGTATGTGAAATCTTTAATAGATATTTCCACTTTTCTTGGCTAATTAGTACACTTCTCAAGTGAAGGATAAGGAGTTAGGACTTGCCTTATATATATGTCAAGATCTGTTATAAATCTATCCTAATTCAGTCCAAAGAGACTAGAGTCAAATTTCTGATCTATAATAAAGTTGGGTTGTACATGTATAGTATGAGAAGGCACAGGGATAGATAAACTGAACCACAGAATAGAAAAGAAAGTCTATGATAAATGTATATTTTAATGACATATCAGATAGGTTGGGCAAGTAAGGACTTTCAAAAAATGGACATGGGAAGTATTATTCATATGAAGAAAAATGTATTACATTTCAACTTTCTATCTTAAGAAAAATACACTAAAGAAAACTAAAAGATGAATTATCACTGGCGTAAATTCTCATGATACAAAATTGAAAAAAAGATATCAACCTATACAAAATTACACCCTGCAAAATGATAGAAAGAAGCAAAGCAGAAACAACAAAAGGGGAATACAAACAACTCAAAAGTACCGTTGGTATGGGACTTGATTAAGCTCTTGCAAAGGAAAGACATAAAGCAATGCTAAACCTCCCTGTGGTTCATAAAGATTAAGTCAAAATCTCAAAATTCCACACAAAATGCATTCTGTAATCAAGTTACTCACTTTTATAAAACAGCATGCCTTCATCTCATCAATGCGAAGAAACTCACTGTATATTAGAAATGTTCCCTTTTGCCAGCTATATGTGTTATGAATGCTTTACTGGTGTACTATTTGTCCTTTTCTTTTTCATTGTTTCTTATATTTTAGATTTTTGGTGGCTAATATAATTGAGCTCTCATATTTAATGTAGCCAATATGTCTATATTTTTCTATCTTCCAATGTTGCATAAATAATATCCAATTATAATTTATAACACAATTAACTTAAAACACCATGAAAACTTATTTAATTATGAAATTTTGAAAAATATTTAAATCAAGTAAAAATGTTCAGGAAGACAACTCTTCCCAATATTATTCAACCTTGACCCTATGTTTCAAGTTTGTGAAGATACACATATGCAAAGTACCAGATAAAGTTAAGCTACTTTCTCAGTGAGTTTTTAGAAAACATCATTTGACAGATAATGTAATTACTATGTGTAAAGCACTATTTTAATTTTGTCTATGTTTTTTCATCTGGGCTTTACTGTTACAAAGACACTGACTTGGTTTGATGGATCACTTGGAAATTCCAAGTGTACCTCAGATATCAGCAAAACTGATTTTCTGAGATAGGAAGAAAAAATGTCCTTAAATGTTTATTGCAGCAATATTGAAAAATGTATTGCCTCCACAGACTTTCTGAAAATTCTCAAGAGGCATATGTTCTTATAATCTTGTATGGTTCATAAATCCTGCTTGTGCTAAACTAGTTCAATTTAGCAATCATATGCCATTACATTTGAGCTGTTCTTGCTCTCCATGTTTGCCCAGCTATATAACTCTGTCCTTTAATTTTTGTGGACACACACATACACAGGCACACACTCATACACAACAATGTTTAAGTTAACTGTATATACAGGACACTGCAGTGAACATTAGAGACAAGGAAAGATGCAGAGTGTGTATTATTCCAATTTAAGTACCATATTCTGATCATTACCTCCTATTTTCCAGCTCATTTCCTCTAATAGCCCCACTCAAACAATCCTCAAAATAAATCTGGACCTTCTTCAATCCTTAGATCCTTTCTGGTTTCATTGTCCATGACTTGCTCCATATTCTTACTTCCCTCTTTACCTTACATTGCAAGGAAAATCAACACAGTCATCCCTCACATAGGCTCTCAAATTCTTTCTAGCTTCATAGTTCTCACTGGCTTAAATCACAATCCTAGTTAAATCTAAAATTCATTTATACAACTGAACATAAAGGAGAAAAATATGTGGGCTGCTTTCATCTTAAGTTCATGATCAAAAACCTTAGTCAAGCCCTTAAGGTGCTAGCAATTAGATTATACCGAATTTAGGCATTCACATTTTCCACTTTCTTAGTTAATTATTTCATAATTTATCCTCTTAAATCAAACATCATTGCTTCCTTTCCCATCATCACATCAAACTGATGACATTGCTGCTTATTTCACTAAATCTCTAACCACACATATATCTACTTTCAGTCCATTTACTCTATTTGAACTTTCCTTCTCATAGCTAAAGCCAATCACTTTACCTACACATTTTTCACTTATTCAAATAGTTTGCTGCAGAAAATTTTTACTGTCTCCTGAATCATTAATATTTAAGACTGCTGGACCCCTGAATCATTAATATTTAAGACTGCTGGACCATTCCTATATGCATATAAAGATTATTTTCCTACCTGGAAAATCTGCAAATCTTTCCAATAAAGGGTAGTTACTGTTATTAATTACAAAATACAAATTCAGACAAAATAGGGCCATGAAACATAATCCTGTGCACAGAGACAGATCCACACACATATATTATCACCTGATTTATGACTGCAATTCAACATGGAAAGCTGATCTTTCCCAAAACTGGTGCTGGGCAAATTGTATATTTACTACTCTTTGCATAAGCAACAACAACAACAACAAATCCACCTTGACCTGTCTGATAGATCAAATCTAAGAGATAAGACAAAAAACTTTTAAATGATTGTACATTAGAATACCTTTACGTCTTTGATATAGAAAAAGATATCTTAAACAAGACATGAAATTCAATAACAAAAGAATTATGATAAATTAGCCTTCAATAAAATTAAGCAATCTATCCATCAAAATTGCCATTAAGGAAGTTAAGATAAATGTAAACTACATACTGGCAGAAGATATTAGCACTACATATATCTGAAAAAGATCTCATATCCAAAATATATTTAAAATTCTAATGAAATTATTATTCTTTTAAATAGCATTAACCTCATTAAACCAACGAAAGTTTGAACAGGCGCTTGGCAAAAATGAGTTTCAATATGGCCAAAAAACAAACAAAAATGGTTCACATCATTATTCATGTGAGAAATGCAGCCACGAGAATAGCTCCTTCTGAAAAGTCTGATATTACTAAGTGCTGATGAGGACACGAAACAGACAAAACTTATATTGTCAGTTGGAGTAAAATTGCTACAATCACTTTGGATAGGTGTTAGGAAGTACCTTCAGAGTACTATTACAAATATATTTCCAAAAATACTGAGTAGAAATGTCCATAAATATATATGTACAAGAATGTTCATAGCAGTTTCATGAATAGTAATTTCAAATTAGAAATAAGCCAAATATCTATCAGCAGCGGAATGAGTGAATAATTTGTACAGAGTCATAAAAGGGATACTAGACATTATGATACTACACAATGAAAACAGATGAGCCATTTTACACCATGTATGACTTTATAAAATATTCCTTTCATGTGTTAATTTTTATATTCCTGTTTTTTGTTTCTGCTTTTCAAATGATAGCCTCCTGTCATGTTTCTCAGGCTCAGCCTCATGACTTGCTTTCTAAGGTTTTTTTGAACTCTGACTTCTTCCAAATCTAACATATAGAACAATTCAGTTCCTCAGTTCTCACACTCATATTCAGGACCACAATTAATTCCTTATCCAAGTGCACAGAGAATTCTCAAGAGAAAAAAAATTCCTTTGTTGGATGACATCCACCTTTCTCAAAGAGCAGTTGCCTATTTGTTATATAATCATGGCTTAATTCAGCTTCAAAATATAGAGATATATTCTCCCCTGCTTGTCATCTTTGCCATCACCTAAAGCACATGCATATCTTCTTTATTTTTGATTCCTTTATTTTTATTAATGGAAACTTTTGGCAAAAGTCTCTCTCTAGGTTTTGTGATAGAAGGTGTGATCAGGGTTTCACTAAATGTATATATTTTCTATATGGACTATATAACAAAGGATATATGCTGGAGTCAGAAGATCAGTTAGGATATTCAAATACTTATACAGGTTTGAGGTGTCAAATATCTAGAATATCTTATAAATAATGGGAGTAGAAAGAAAAAAAACAATAATTACTAATAAGGACTGGGTAAATTCAAATGACTGGTTTTATAGAGGAATATTTCCTCCATAGAAAGAAAGAATTTAATAAGATTCTAGATGGGAGAATCAGAAAAAAAATTAAATCATTCCTGTTATTTGAGATTTTACCTTCTCTAGAGATATATTTGAACTTTTTAACCTTTTAAGTCATAAGTTATAAAGATAGCATGCTAATGTCTGATGCTATATCAAAGACATCTTTTCAGGCATATCCAGAGTACATTTTCATAAAACATCAATTTAGGTTCTGTCAGTTACATCTGCTCCTGAGAGATTTCATCAGTCACATTGTGTTAAATCACATGACTGTACATGAAATGATTGATAGCATACAGATAGAACACATCCAAATATATAAGTTTCATTAGGAAACTTTAAAATGACCCATGAGCATTTTACATAGGCCTCAAATACCAAGTGTATTAGCATGACTTTATTCCATAAACCAGTTTTAACTCAGAGAGTTAAATAAAATCTAACATACTAAAGGTCAAATTACAAAGGGTGATTTTTCTCTCAAAAAATGTAAAGCCTTATGGAATTTTCTTAGGATCAAAGCACTAATGTACAGAATATTCAACCTTTTCTTATGATTTTAAAGTAACATTTTATCTCAAATAATTATACATGTATCATCATATACAGTGTGCTCAGTTATCAAAATCTATTCAGAGGAGACAAACTGAGTGGGAGTGAAGAAGTCTTATTGAATGGGGCTTTGGTGAGAATATTCTTATGAAACCAATTTTATTATTCTTTTACATAAAGTCCATGAAGACTGCATCTCTAATTCCTTAACTATCTTCTCAATTTCCTGTTTTAATTATCTTTTGTGATGTTACAGGATATACTACTGCAATAAATATACTCAAACTCACTTAAGAAAAGGCAGACTTAGTTTAAGAGTATCAAACCTGTGCAAAGCATAGTTAGATTTCACGGGACTTAGAAATCCCTACAGGAAGAAGTCTCTCAGTCTCCTCTTCTCTGAAGCTGCTCCATCCGCTTTTCTGCAGACTGTCCTCCTTCTTCTGTGAGGTTCAAGTCTGTGGTTTTCCATGCGTTGTTTGGGATTGCCATTAGGTAGACTTTTGTCTCAGAACTAAATGGTTTTATGAACCCAGTGCTCATCAGAGTTTGACAGATTTCAGTTTGTCCTTAAATTCCATTTCCTGGGGAGGGTGGGGGGAGGTCTAATTTACATAGCTTTGTTGAAAAGTTCCAGAGCAAAGTCTCTAAGAAATAGTTAAGGCAGTACAAAGTGGTGGTCATTGTTAACACCCAGGACCCATATATATTTGACCTTGTCAGAGCTGTGGAAAGCCTAATTTTGGCATAACTTTTATGTACCCATACTTTGTACCAATTTTACATACACATCAGCTTTATTATAAACTATTTTGTAAATCTTTTCTTGAGTATTTGTTAAAGTAGGACTGGTTTTAATTACTATCAAGTGTTGTGCATTCTTTTAATTATGAAATCAGTTACACATTGGACTTGTCACTATGGTTTACAATTTCCACAATCAGAGTTGCCCAACAATATATAGATCAGAAACAGTGACTTTTGAGTGATAAATAGAAAAAATGAGAGGAAACCCACTATACTGCCCCCTTTCTCAGTAACTAACAGGGTCAATTCAGCTGGTCAAAGGAGAGACACATGGATGTGAATGAGACAGCATATTTTTTAGTTTAAATGATCATAGATTAAACTGCCTGCCTTTGAGTTACCTCCTCTGCTCCTTTTTAATGACTATTTTTGACTAATTTAGTAATATCTCAGATGATGTCTGAATGTATCACAAGTTAAGCTTCCCTACTTGTTAAATGCAAATATTCCTTGGAGAGTTTTACTTATCTATGCTGCTGCTGCTGCTAAGTCGCTTCAGTCGTGTCCAACTCTGTGCGACCCCATAGATGGCAGCCCACTAGGCTCCTCTGTCCCTGGGATTCTCCAGGCAAGAATCCTGAAGTGGGTACTTATCTATGACCTACCTGCTTTTCTATGACCTATCTGCTTCAAATAGGACTTGTACACTCTAATTATTTTTTCAAAATTTTGATACAGGAACTTTGGGCCCCTGAGTAAGAAAGAACCCTTGCATCTTAAGGAGACCAGTTCTGATGACCTGATCAAAAATACAGGATGTCGATATCCATTCCCAGAATATAAAAAGAAGTCTCCAGTACACTGGAAATACTCTTCATGATTTCATGCTGGGCTGAACTACATTTTTCAGATGTGATAAACTGTGACTAATTACTGACACTTCATCTCTTTGTCCCTCTCTCACATCAGAAGTTTGTATGTTGCCAGAGCAGCTAGTAATCACATCAGAGCTTATCTTTCAAGCTCTTCTTGACACTGATGGTAATCAATAAGGGAATCCTCCAGAATGCAATGCATATTCCCTGAATCATTGGGAAGAGCTTAAATATAAAAATTAGACATTAGCTTGAAACAAGTAATTACATAGATCATAAGCCTATGATTGATATGCCAAATCTAAGTTTGGCACAAATTTTTTTAAATCTGTAAATATTTTAAGACAGAACATTTTATGTAAAAAATCAGATTTGGTGACTATCATGAAACTGTTTATCCTCTTAGCAGGCCTACATTTCTGCTTGTCAAGATTCATAAAGGTTTGAGTGAGTCTGCACAGTTTGTATGGGCATTTTCTCTCTGTTTGTCAGAGTCCTTACACTAACATTACAGTTTTTTTCTCTATATACAGTGTATATATAGGGGTTCTCTAGAGAAATACGGCCAATACATATGTGAATGGATTTATTATAAAATATGGGTTCATTTAATTATGAAGACTAAGAAATCCCCAAATCTGAAGTGGGCAAACAGGACAGCCTGTCTGAAAGCTGGCAGGCTCAAAACCCAAGAAGAGTCATCTTGAGCTCAGTTTCAAAGCTGGAAAAGACCAACGTTCCATATAGAGCAGTCAGGCAGGAGAAGTTCCCTCTTACTCTGCCTTCTTGCTCTATTCAGTTTTTCAACTAATTGGATGAGACTCACTCATAACAGGGAGGGCAATCTGCCTTATTCAATCTACTGATACAAACATTAACCTCATCAAGAAATACCATCACAGATATACCCAGAAAATGTTTGATCAAATGTCTGACACCGTAAAATTAACCATCATAATATGGACAGAGGAGCTATACTCCATGGGGTCGCAAAGAGTGGGACACAATTTAGCAATTAAACAATAGGCCTAATACAGAGGTGACAATTTCATAAAGACTTTCAGAGATCTGGCTGTTAATAAACTCATTCAAGTGTACAACAGTGACTCAGGCTAAATCTTAATTCTTGAGGTGCTGACAATCTACTTGGAGAGGAAGTGGTAAATAGTAAGTGTAAATAGTGGGGAAGTAGTAAACTTGCAAATCTCTTTGCCTTTACTGTAGCCATACATGCCACATCTCTGAAAAGTGTGGCAAGCCAGCTGCTGCAGTAGTCATCATGCTGCTGCCTGGGGACTGCTGGATGGCTTGATAGCCAGTCTTTGGCAGCTTTAATAGGAATCTGTAAATGTCACCCTTGTGGGTTTTGGACATAAAATGGTCCTATCTGAATCAGTACTTACCACCCATGGTCCCTTTCAGAACCTATGTCTGGAAGGATTTCCAAATCCCCCAACTAGAATATGGGCAGCAAGGACTCCAGTCAAAACTCAACCAGCCAGAAACAGCAGTGACACTCTTTCTTCTTAGATCCTCCAGGGAAAATGGGGAAGGAAAGGTAGACACAGGTCGTTTGGTGCCAAAAATATTTGGTCAGAATAAAGGGAGAGAGACTTTATGACAATGTGAACTGTTAATACTAACATGGAGAAGGAACTGTTACCTTGAACCTAAAACTAGCTGAAGCAAATTAAAATAATTTCCCTATAAACTTATTAAACCTAAATTTTTAATCTGAAAATACAATGTTTCAAAGAAACATTAGGTTATTTATGTTTTTATTTTCAGAGTTTTTTGCAGTATATATAAGAAGTGTAATGCAGTTGAAAACATGTAGATTTAAGTATTTTATTGTCAAAATTATGCTTATGAACTGGAAATGAAAGAATAGAAATAGATTATTTTAACTATTAAATTTCTTTTTGCCTATGAAAGATTAAGATGATTTCCTTCACTAGTATAGCATTGAAATGTATGTCTAACATCCAGATTATAGTGTTATATTGATAGTGGTATCAAAACTTTATATATTTTTAAAACCTTACTAATTTTTTAACAACATTTTTCTTGGTTGTTCTAAATCAGTGTTTTAAAGATCTGAGGGCCACTGCTCAAAGAGCCTGGTTTAATTAACATTTATTTTGTTTTTACTGTGATTGTTTCCAATAAATTATATCTAACTTAAATATTCACCATAGGAAGATTTTATTTTGTTTAAGCCAAACATCATAACTCATTTCTAACTAAAATGGCATTAGAAAAATGATTAAACAAGAAAGACAGAAATTTTATGCAAGCCTGGAGAATCCCAGGGACAGGGGAGCCTGGTGGGCTGCCGTCTATGGCGTCACACAGAGTCGGACACAACTGAAGTGACTTAGCAGCAGCAGCAATAAAGCATTAGTCATATATAGGAACAGTTGCATTGTCATATTCCAACTTGGAAAAGACCTGGTAAGATTTAGTGTTCCTCAAATTAATGAGGTTCATAGGAAGAGAAGATGAAGCTTCTGCATGTTTAAAGAATGATGTGTTCCAAATGTTTCTTCCGGTACTTGAAAAGTGGCTGTGTTGAATGTGAATCACGATTGGAAACACACTGAATTCCTAACTTCTTGATTTACTGGCCCACCAGCACATTGCTAGTATTGGGTATTCCTTTATCCCTCAGTTAATCAGTGTCAGCCTGGGCATCATTACAGAGACTTTGTGTGTGTTAGTCGCTCAGTCCTGCCCGACTCTTTGCGACCCCATGGACTGCAATCCTTCTCCAGGGGATCTTCCCAACCCTTAAGATATGCCTATATTCGTTAATCTCTCCTGAGCACATTGAAAGATTATGCTTGTTTTCACTTATGTAGGATCAAACAACACTGGGGTTTCCTAGGTGGCACTAGTGGTAAAGAATGGTCTGCCAATGCAGGAGGCAGAAGAGATGTAGGTTCAGTCCCTGGGTTGAGATGATCCCCTGGAGGAGGGCATGATGACCCACTCCAGTATTCTTCCCTGAAGATGCCCAGGGACAGAGGAGCCTTGAGGCCTATATATAGTCCATAGAGTCGCAAAGAGTCAGAGACGACTGAAGCGACTTAGCATGCCTACAGGATCAAATAACTAGCTCTGGCCCATAAAGTGTGTGTAAAAATAGTGTATCCTTTGTTCAAAATGTCTTATTGCTAAAACACGAATCCCTGGAAGCCACAGGGGTCTCATATCTCAGATGGAACAGGTTCAATATATGAAGCCTTCCCATCCCTTATACCTGAGTCACAAAGTACAGCAAAGGCCCCACTGACCCAAGATATCCATGTTATGAGACCAAGAAATAAATCTTTGTTGGGTTAAGCAACGGGGATTTTGGGGAGAGATTTTTACTCTGGAGATATAGCATAAAAGCACTTCTTTGTATAAACTAGCACTATTAGCAGCAAAAGAAATAGCACCTCTCCAATTGATTATTAAAGATAATTTCTATCTACTTTTTCCATAAATATCCAAATATTGTACCTGTAATTCATCTTTTGTTCCCAATTTCCCATTTTCCAAAACTAGATCCTTAACAATTACTATTAGACTAACCTCTCTTTGGGTTTGTTTGTCTTCTTCAGTTTTTGTTTGTTTTTTATCATGGGGGGCAGAAGGTTCATTTCTACTTTTTATTTAAGGAATTTTAGCTACTTAATTGGAGAAAGTGATGGCATCCTATTCCAGTACTCTCGCCTGGAAAATCCCATGGACGGAGGAGCCTGGTAGGCAACAGCCCATGGGGTCACAAAGAGTTGGATACAACTGAGCGACTTCCCTTTCACTTTTCACTTTCATGCACTGGAGATGGAAATGGCAACCCACTCCAGTGTTCTTGCCTGGAGAATTCCAGGGACGGGGGAGCCTGGTGGGCTGCCGTCTATGGGGTCACACAGAGTCGGACACGACTGAAGTGACTTAGCAGCAGCAGCAGCTACTTAATAGGATGCAAGTATATACTGTCTGCCCAGAGCAGTATCTTGTAAAATAATTTTTCATTGTTTAGCATTTTTAAAGTTATTGTGCCATGCTGTGCTATATGGAAAGCTTTACCACAACAGCCAGGCTATCCAGGACATCTAGTAACCAAATTCCATCCCTACTCATATTGGCTTTTTAAAAAAGTTGTCCTTTTTCAGAGTTTTCTTCTTCCCTGGACTTCATGCGCTATAGTTTCCCCTCTTGTTCTTTTCTCTACATGTATCTGACCCTAAGCTTAGCCACCTGTTTCTGCATCTCTGCATCTATTTTTTTTTTTTTTTTTCTTTCAGAGCTTTACGCTCTTGTGAAGTGAAAGCTGCTCAGTCCTGTCTGACTGTTTGCAAACCCATGGACTATATAGTCCATGGAATTCTTCAGGCCAGAATACTGTAGTGGGTAGCTGTTCCCTTCTCCAGAGGATCTTTCCAACCCAGGGATCAAACCCATGTCTCTCATATAGGAAGTGGATTCTTTACTAGCCAAGCCACAAAGGAAGCCCCTTTATGCTCTTATCTAATGGTAATATATATATTTTTAGGATATGTAATTATTGATGTTTTTAAGACAGTGTTCCTTATTAGAGAATAAATGTTGTCAAATTTAAGTGTATAAAGCATGATAGATAAATCAAAATAACAGCAAATTTACTTGTTAATAAAGCAAAGAAAATTACTTTATCTGTTTTTGTGATCCATGTATATTTTCAATAGCTGTTTGAGCTATACAAGAAAATTTCCATTCCTTTTATTCCAGGACTGCATGCTTACTGAAGTTAAAAGTGACAATTGCTTGAAATATTTGATATCTAAATAAACATAAAAAGAAGGATATTATATGTTCATAATGATTAAATAATACTTCCCCAATAGCATTTATATACATTTCTCTAAGGAGTCCTTAAATTTGACAATGCGTTATAAAACAAAGCAGTATACGTATAAAGCAAGTTTTGTGTTTGAGTCAAAGCAATATATTTTGAAAGCTGTGTGAAAGTTGTTCATAAAGCAATGTGGTTATATGGCATAGTTTCTCTTAAGAGTATAAACTAGAAAAACAATAGAAGAGCGAAAGAGAGTAGATGATAGTAACACACAAAATATAGGTTAAGCTTAATATCATACATTTCAAATTAAATTATTCCATTCCTTTCTTTCATATTTTACTTATGGAAAATAACTCAGAATGAGACTGTCAATTATGTCAACTCATGAAAGACTGCCAAAATTTTAAGTTAAAATGATGTCATAGCTAAAATTGTGCCTTGATCTGAATTTATTTTCTAGCTGAAAATGATCTAGTCATATGGTGTCCAAGCATTTTAGTGCCTTGAAGGTGAAGGTGAAGTCAGGTGAAGTCTCTCAGTCGTGTCCGACTCTTTGCGATCCCGTGGACTGTAACCTACTAGGCTTCTCCGTCCTGGGATTCTCCAGGCAAGAATACTGGAGTGGATTGCCATTTCCTTCTCCAGGGGATCTTCCCGACCCAGGGATGGAACCCGGGTCTCCCGCATTGGAGGCAGACGGTTTAACCTCTGAGCCACCAGGGAAGCCACCTTAGGAGAAAGCTAAGACATTATCCAGATAAACCCTTCACTGAATCACTGAGAAGACCGAGATTTAGAAAAGTAAAATGAGTTATCCATGCCACACAGCTACTGACTAACTTTTAGCCTTTTAAAAGTTTACCACTGCTTTTGTCATTCCTCTTCTTTCTGTTACGTGTTAGTCATCCTCAGACATTCATTGTTCTCTTGGTACTATTATACTTCTGAGAAAATTAATATTTTAGTTCTAAGGGAAGACATAGCATTTGTGCATAAAATTCTAATGCAATTTTTAATAGTATTACCTTTACAACCAGGAAAAGACCTAATAGTTTTTGGGAGGAGTTGTTTGTTTCTTCATTTCCCACTAAGCATAGAGAAATTGTGACTCCTGGAAAATTGGTGCCTGAGCCCTACAGCCAAGTAGCCTACTTACAGATTTCAGGAAAACCTCTCTGCCCCAGTGCTGCCGCCTTTCTTGAAGGCACATTCTGGAGGGAGTAGGGAAATGGAGTACATGCGTATCTAGCCTTTCCTCTAGGCATTCAGAAATTATTTCCCAAAGCTGCCTGGACAATCTGCTTTACAGTGAAATTGGATAGCCTCCACTAGCAGGGCTATAATTAACAGCATTGGTTTTAGTACTATTTCAAGTATTCCAGGGAAGGCAATGGCAACCCACTCCAGTACTCTTGCCTAGCAAATCCCATGGACGGAGGAGCCTGGTGGGCTGCAGTCCATGGGGTCGCTAGCAGTCGGACATGACTGAGTGACTTCACTTTCACTTTTCACTTTCATGCATTGGAGAAGGAAATGGCAGCCCACTCCAGTGTTCTTGTCTGGAGAATCCCAGGGACAGGGGAGCCTGGTGGACTGCCATCTATGGGGTCGCACAGAGTCGGACACGACTGAAGTGACTTAGCAGCAGCAGCAGCAGCAACTATTATTCTGTGTTTGTTGTTGATTTGCTAAGTCGCATCTGACTGTGATTTCATGGACTATAGCCCATCAGGCTCCTCTGCCCGTGGGATTTTTCCGGGCAAGAATACCAGAGTGGGTTGTTCTTTCCTTCTCCAGGGGATCTTCCAGACCTAGGGATCAACCCACGTCTCCTGCATTGCAGGCAGATTCTTTACCAGGGAAATCTTCATTTACCTATTTTGAATTATGTTCACTTTGTGCTTTCCTATTTTACTCAGAGTAGTTTGAAAATCACTAACTTCAGGTGCTTGTTTGGTCTTTATATGCAAGGTTTACAAAAAAAACTGGTTACTTGACAAAATCTTCATAGTAACTATAAATACAGTTGGTCTTCTATCTCTGTGAGTTTTAGAATCATTTCAACCAAATTTCTGTGTTTGGTTGAATCTGCAGATGTGAAACCCAGAGAGAGGGAAGATACATTGTATTCAGTGTACTGGGCCATTTTATGCAAGGGACTTTGGCATCTCTGGACCCACTCCAGTACTCTTGCCTGGAAAATCCCATGGATGGAGGAGCCTGGTGGGCTGCAGTCCATGAGGTCTCTAAGAGTCGGACACAACTGAGCGACTTCACTTTCACTTTTCACTTTCACGCATTGGAGAAGGAAATGGCAACCCACTCCAGTGTTCTTGCCTGGAGAATCCCAGGGACGGGGGAGCCTGATGGGCTGCTGTCTACGGGGTCGCACAGAGTCGAACACGACTGAAGCGACTTAGCAGCAGCAGCAGCAGAAGTCCTGTAAATAATACTCTAGGAGATACCAAGGGAGGAATATTTTGTTGTTTTCTAATTGTCTGAGGACAAGAGAGTATTGGAAATATAGTGGGTGTTTAAGGAGAATATAAGTGATGTAATGTTCACCATTATAAGAGCTTGCCTGTCAGCCTGTTCCTCCTGATCTCATAAACACTATATGATCTTCTAGAGATTTCAAGTAGGCAGCATTTATTCAGAATCTCTACCACCAGTGCCATAAATGCAAAAAGGATTTATGTTTTATTGAGAGCAGGATTAAAGCAACTTAATTGAGTCTGTTATCCTGTGGATGTAAATAGCAGAGATGGTGAGAAGTGAAGATAGAGGAACAAAAGGAAAAAAGAGGAAAGGATAGAGTTGGGCTTTAGGAAGCTATAAATGAGAGCAACAGTATGAAAGCTGATAGCTTCATTGTATTTGCGAGTTACTGTGTGATCTCTGCCCATATCAAGTTTCTTCAGCTGGTATGATTACCATGGAGAATAAAGAGGAAATTAGGGTGTTACTAAGTTGTCTCTGACCTGTTTATTCCCACTCAGTGATGTGTGGAGGTTGAAGCAGTAGGTACCCTGGATTATCATCATTTTAAAATTGAATGGGAAAAGGAAAATGTAAAATATATGAATTAAAATAATATTTTGTAACAGATGTTAGGAAAAGGTTATGGCTGCACAAAATAGTGTTTTGCTGGGGAACTAAGTAAAACCTCATAAATAGCTACCCTGCAGTTCTTTCTCTCATTTATGGCTCACATCAACGCAATCCCTATGGCCAGAAGATTCTCCTTTCTTAAGCATTCATTCACACTGTCATTGACCTCCAACTATACATTGCTACACTAATTCCCACTGCTGCTGTGGCTTCATCTACTCTTCCTTCAGATTTATCTCACTACCTTTAATCTTCTCTTGAAACCATTGTCTGTGTTGCTCTAATATGCAATGTTGCTCATTAGCATCCAGGAGAGGATTTTCATCATAAAGATCGATGATTCTCAAATGCTAGTTTCCATGATATTCACCTTATATTTAGATTCTGGCTTAGACTAATGACTCAAAATTATATGTTCTATATATAAACAAACTAACATTTAATTTTGATATTTAAGAACAAATAAGTAAGAGCTAGGTAGGAAAAAAGCAAGAAAGAATATTCCAGATATAAAGCATATTCTTTGAAAGAAAATAATTTTTTAAAAATTAGAATTTCAGTATCCTATAACAGACTTACTATCTCTAATCATAATTAGCAAATATCTCATAAAACATAATATATGTATGTATACATACACATCCTGTGTGCTTAGTCCCTCAGAAGTGTCTGACTCTTTGTAACCCCATGGGCTATAGCCCACCAGCCTTCTCTTTCCATGGGGATTCTATACTCAAGAATACTGGAGTGGGTTGTCATGCCCTCCTCCAGGAGATTTTCCTAACCCAAGGATTAAACCCAGGTCTCCCGCATTGCAGGCAGATTCTCAATCATATGAGTCACCAGGGAAGCCTATGAATACTGGAGTGGGTAGCCTATCCCTTCTCCAGGGAACCTCTTGACCCAGGAATTGAACTGGAGTCTCCTGCACTGCAGGCAGATTCTTTACCAACTAAGCTACCAGGAAAGCCCCACACACAGATATAAAACAAGAAATTGAAATAAATTTAAAATTTTATTTCATGCAGAAAGACTATCTGGGAACATCCTGCAAGATGTCATATTTTTCAAGAGATTTATCATTATCTGAACTACATTTTACCTTGTTTGAAATGGCTATCCTTAAAAAGGAAATCCAACCAGTCCATTCTAAAGGAGATCAGTCCTGGATGTTCTTTGGAAGGAATGATGCTACAGCTGAAACTCCAGTACTTTGGCCACCTAATGCAAAGAGTTGACTCATTGGAAAAGACTTCTGATGCTGGGAGGGATTGGGGGCAGGAAGAGAAGGGGACAGCAGAGGATGAGATGGCTGGATGGCATCACCAACTCGATGGACATGAGTTTGAGTGAACTCCGGGAGTTGGTGATGGACAGGGAGGCCTGGC
>SJYX01017568.1:236845-265594 GCA_006410675.1 Oreotragus oreotragus | reverse complement strand
CACAAGCTGGAATCAAGATTGCCAGGAGAAATATCAATAGCCTCAGATATGCAGATGACACCACACTTATGGCAGAAAGTAAAGAGGAACTAAAAATCCTCTTGATGAAAGTGAAAGAGGAGAGTGAAAACTTTGCCTTAAAACTGAACATTCAGACAACTTAGACTGTGGCATCGTCCCATCATTTCATGGAAAATAGATGGGGAAATGGTAGAAGCATGACAGACTTTATTTTTTTGAGCTCCAAAATCACTGCAGGTGGTGACTGCAGCTATTAGATTAAAAGAAGCTTACTCCTTGGAAGAAAAGTATGACCAACCTAGACAGCTTATTAAAAAACAGAGACATTACTTTACCAACAAAAGTCCGTCCAATCAAAGCTATGGTTTTTCCAATAGTCATGTATGGATGTGAGAGTTGGACTATAAAGAAATCTGAGCACAGAAGACATGATGCTTTTGAACTGTGTTGGAGAAGACTCGAGAATCTCTTGGATGGCAAGAAGATCCAACCAATCCATCTTAAAGGAAATCAATGCTGAATATTCATTGAAAGGATTGATATTGAAGCTGAAACTCCAATATTTTGGCTACCTGCTACAAAGAACTGGCTCTTGAAAAGACCCTGATGTTGGGAAAGACCGAAAGCAGTAGGAGAAGGGGACGACAAAGGATGAGATTGTTGAGTGGCTTCACCAACTCAACGGACATGAGTCTGAATAAGCTCAGGGAATTGGTGATAGACAGGGAGGCCTGGCGTGCTGCTATCCATGGGGTCACAGAGTCAGAAATGACTGAGCAACTGAACTTAAATGAAACTAACAATATGTGGAATTGTTTAAAGTACTAAAAAGGAAATATGAAAATTTAGTTGGTTTATGAAATCTAGGAAGATGATGACTCAACATTTTGTCAGATAATAATTTTGTTTCCTATGGAAATTTAATACTTTTCCTTGATCCATATTCTTCTGTACTGTTTGTAATGTGTATATAAACTTTGTATCTAAAATATTTACATTAAATATAAAAAATAATTTAATTTTAGTATTGTTTACTAAATACATGCACCAAAAGCAATTTAAGAATTGGTATGCAATTGGAGTAATACAGAATTTGCTGCATGTATTTCTGGATCATGTGATTAATAGAAAAGATACTAAACAATTCATGCTCAATTTTAACTATGAAGCCTATCCTTACAACATTTATGCAAATTATTTACCTAACCAAAAATAAATTTTAAAAAGTGTTTAAAACTTAGTAATGAAAACAATTTGGGGTGTTATAATTTGTAACTGTTAGCTGATATTAATTCACAATAGAGAAAAATAAAATGTTAAAATTCAAAGGTATGCATTTAACATTTTGATTCCTCCAAGTGACTAATTAATTATAAGGAGAATAATTATTTGTCTTCAAACAAAGCATATTCAGTTGTATTGCATGCTGCCGTTATGTCAGTTGATTCACACATCCATATTTAGGATGGAATATTGCAAGACTGTAGTAAAGATTTTAGTTTCCATATCAATTACTCAACACATATATTAGTAATATATCTTTTAGAAATGTCATTGAAATTCCAGGCCTGAGTTGTTTTCTAAATATCTAAAATTTCATGTTATATTTTATTTTTACTTGATTTTAGGAAATAAAGACGTTTATAGTCACAGTTTTTTTCTTCTTTCTTTTAGGCCATTTAGTGATAAGTGCTACATATATTCATAAGATAAACTTACTGATCTTAAAGAAGGTAATAATAATAGTGAACTACCACTTATTCTATACTGGTAACATGTTAAGCAATTTATATGTCCCTAGAAGATCTGTATAATATAGATAATATTACAAAGTCCTTTCTGTAGAAGGAGAAACTAAGTCTTATACAGTGTGACACGGTTAACAAGCACCAAGTTTAGTATATGAATTCTTGCTGTTTGGCTCCAAATTCTTGGCTTCTCATTACTGTAAAGCATTTATCAACTATTGATTTAGTATTAAGGACACAAACAGGAAGAACTAAGTCTTTGAACTCACAAACTTCCTTCACAGTTTAATGTTAGAGGTAACATTAGTGCATAAATGATATGATAAATAGAATAATGCACAAAATCTTCTGCAATTGCAAAGAGGAAAGACATCATATATGTGACATCTGAACTAAGCTTTAATAAACAGTATCATTCCAATAAGTAGTAACAAAATTATCATAGAAGGAATGACATGTACATAGTCATGCTCCTGCTGCTGCTGCTAAGTTGTTTCAGTTGTGTCCGACTCTGTGCGACCGCATGGACTGCAGCCCACCAGGCTCCTCCATCCATGGGATTTTCCAGGCAAGAGTACTGAAAGTTTAGTATATGAATTCTTGCTGTTTGGCTCCAAATTCTTGGCTTCTCATTACTGTAAAGCATTTATCAACTATTGATTTAGTATTAAGGACACAAACAGGAAGAACTAAGTCTTTGAACTCACAAACTTCCTTCACAGTTTAATGTTAGAGGTAACATTAGTGCATAAATGATATGATAAATAGAATAATGCACAAAATCTTCTGCAATTGCAAAGAGGAAAGACATCATATATGTGACATCTGAACTAAGCTTTAATAAACAGTATCATTCCAATAAGTAGTAACAAAATTATCATAGAAGGAATGACATGTACATAGTCATGCTCCTGCTGCTGCTGCTAAGTTGTTTCAGTTGTGTCCGACTCTGTGCGACCGCATGGACTGCAGCCCACCAGGCTCCTCCATCCATGGGATTTTCCAGGCAAGAGTACTGAAGTGGGGTGCCATTGCCTTCCCTGGTACATAGTCATAGATGCATTCAATTTTGATGGACCCTCTACCTTCCCCCCATTTGCATCAAAATTAGCTGAGTACATATTCTCTCACTGAGGTCACACTTATTGTAGCATGTGTAAAGGGATGTTTTAATTATGTATTTGCCTGTAATTTTCAACTATTAAATTGTTAAATCCAAGAAATGGGGTTTTATGTTTTAGTTTTCATTTAATCTCTAACTTATAACTTAGTACTTAGCTGTAGTAGAATTGCTCAAGGAATGCTTGTAGTGTAAGTAGAAAAATTAACAACAGAGACTGACACATTTAAGATGCAGGGTCCCTGGTCGCTCAGACAGTAAAGAATCTGCCTGCAATGAGAGAGACCAAGTTCAATCCCTGGGTTGGGAAAGTCCCCTTGAGAAGGGAATGACAACCCACTCCAATATTATTGCCTGAAGAATTTCATGGACAGAGGAGCCTGGTGGGTGAGAATCCATGGGGTTGCAAAGAGTCAGACACAACTGAGTGACTAATGCTATATTAAAATTTAATGCTGAATATTCAATTATTAAGGTAAAATATATGAGGAGAAAGAAATCATTGCATAATCAAGATTCAGTTATTTTAGTTACATCCAAAGTATCTTGGTAGCCCACAATATTATAAAGTACTTTCCAAACTTGACAAGAAGGAAATGAAGACAGAATTGCCTTTCTATTGCAGTCAATCTGTATAGGGTAGAGCTTCTTAACTTTCCTTGCTCCACAAATTCACTTTTCAAACTATTGGTTCATTCTCAGAATAGTGTTTTGAAATGTATAAGATTACAAAGGAAACCGATTCTGTTGCAATGTAGCTGAAAATTTGTCAAATAAACTTGCTATATTTTATTATAAATTTATCTTTACTAATGTATTAAATAACAAGATTTTGAAGGTGGCCTAATAATTATTGTACTTTTAAAATACTGATGAGTATAAATGATATTTTGAGATATCTACATATACTTTCCCCTTGATCATGGAAAGAAAGATAAAACACAAACAAACAGCAAAAAGAAAAGAAAAACTGGTGCTTATATCATCTAGGAAACTTTTTACCAAAAATCCATGACCTTGTCTATGATGCTTATCAGCTAGCAGCCATGATTAAGTAATGTGGGACAATTGTGTTACAGAAGATAGCAAAAGTGACCCCAATTCTTCATCTGTCCCCTTGACATATGGCTTTGAAGTCCCCTCCCACTCTAATAATTGCTTTGAGCATGTGACTTGCTTTGCCAAAGGTTTTTTTAGCTCATGTACAATTGAAGGTGCTCTTTGCAGCTCTGCCTTTGTCACAAGAGTGTTCCCAGGTTAGCCTGTTAGCAGGTGAGATATGTGGGCTAGTGATAACTTGCTTCAATAGTTCCAGCTAAAACCATCCTAAATCAGCCGACAGCTGGCCAAATCCCTTTGTGTTAACTTAACCAGCCAAGGTCAGCAGAGTTGTTTTGCTGACTTCTAGATGACCCTAGAAATGTGAGTTATAAACATCATTCCATATGTCAGCATCATTGTGGCAAGGAGAAACTAATTCCACTCTGCACACTTTCATTTAATGTTGTCTCTCAAATTGAAAGAGAAAATAATTTCATTAAAATATATGCATGTGTATATGTGTGTGTGTGTGTGTGTGTGTGTGTGTGTGTGTTATGTGTACACAAGGGCTTCCCTGGTAGCTCAGCTGGTAAAAAATCCACCCACAATGCAGGAGACCTGGGTTTGATCCCTGGGTTTGGAAGATCCCCTGGAGATGGGAATAGCTACCCACTCCAGTATTCTGGCCTGGAGAATTTCATGGACTATTTCATAGGGTCAAAACAGTCAGACACAACTGAGCCACTTTCACTTTCTATGTATGTACACACGCCCAAGAACTTTATATCTCCTGTTTTTCATGAATCATATTGTGCATATAGTGATTAACAGTTAATGAAGTCAATTCTGCACTACATGAGAATTTTTTTAAATACACATTTTCTAATGAATTATAAAATCACTTTCACAGTGAAACATTTTAGGTTTCAAATGAAATTAAGGATGAACAAGGACAATTTATTCATATGCAATAAAATTTATTAATCTCTATTTTGCCTTAAAAAAAACACAACATAAAACCTGTAGGTGAAGTTTTGTTTGGGATAACATGAGGATTATAGCCTGGGAGACAGATCTCAGACAACACTGAATTAGATACTAAAGCCCCAATACTTTGGCCACCTAATGTGAAAAGCCAGCTCTTTGGAAAAGACCCTGATGGTGGGAAAGATGAGGGGCAGATGGAGAAGTGGATGGTCCAGAGTGAGATGGTTGGATGGCATCATCCATACAATGGACAGGAGTTTGAGCAAACTCAGAAAGAGTGAAGAACAGGGAAGCCTGAGATGCTTGGGTTTGCAAAGAGTTGGACACGAATTAGCAACTGAAGAACAACTGACTCTGCAAAGGTAGGGGGAAAGGTTAGTACAATATATGATTTTAGTGAAAGAAGGGATGTGCAGTCAATATTAGCAGAAACTTTCTGTCAGCCAGGAGAAGCGGATGTTACCATGAATAATTTTAGTGCTTTTCTACAGTGGTCCCCAAGCTTTGGGGCAACAGGGACCGGTTTCATGGAAGACCGTTTTTCCATGGAGGGGAGAGGATGGTTCAGGTGGTAATGTGAGCGATGGAGAGTTATGGGAGTGACAAATGAAGTTTCTCTTGCTTTCATGTCATTCACCTCTTGCTGTGTGGTGTGTGGTTGGAAACCCAGCTTTTCTAGATATAAAAAGATACAAGAATTTGGCTCATAAAATCTCTTTCTGAAAATATATAACTAGCTGAAAGCCTGTACTTCCAGTTTTCCTCAGAGCACAGAGTACCTCATTCCTGATCTCTACCCTGAAATTTTTTTAGGAGTGTTGAAGTTTAGCAGTGAAAGTGTCCTAATGACATCATCGTTGTAGAGGTAGATCAATTCAGTTCAGTTCAGTCGCTGAGTCATGTCCGACTCTTTGTGACCCCATGGACTGCAGCATGCCAGGTTTTCCTGTCCTGCACCAACACCTGGAGCTTACTCAAATTCGTGTCCATTGAGTTAGTGATGCCATCATACCATCTCATCCTGTTATCCTCTTTTCCTCCCAACTTCATCTTTCCTAGCACCAGTGTCTTTTCCAATGAGTCAGTTCTTCACATCAGGTTCTTCAGCATCAGTCCTTCCAATGAATATTCAGGACTGATTTCCTTTTGGATTGACTGGTTGGTTCTCTTGCAGTCCATGGGACTCTCAAGAGGCTTCTCCAATGCCACAGTGCAAAAGCATCAGTTCTTTGGCACTCAGGTTTCTTTATGGTCCACCTCTCACATCCATACATGACTACTGGGGAAACCATAGCCTTGACTAGACAGACCTTTGTTGGTAAAGTACTGTCTCTGCTTTTTAATATGCTGTCTAGGTCAATCATAGCTTTTCTTCCAAGGAGCAAGCATCTTTTAATTTCAAGGTTGCATTCACCATCTGCATTGATTTTGGAGCTCAGAAAAATAAAGTTCTTCACTGACTCCATTGTGTCCCCATCTATTTGCCATGAAGTGATGAGACCAGTTGTCATGACCTTAGTTTTCTGAATATTGAACTTTAAGCCAGCATTTTCACTCACCTCTTTTCCTTCCATCAAGAGGCTCTTTTGTTCTTCGTGTTCTCCATAAGGGTGGCATCATCTGTGTATCTGAGGTTATTGATATTTCTGCCAGCAATCTTGATTCCAGCTCGTGCTTCATCCAGCCTGGCATTTTGCATGATGTACTCTGCATATAAGTTAAATAAGCAGAGTGACAATATACAGTCTTGACATACTCCTTTCCCGATTTGGAACCGGTCTGTTGTTCCTTTTCCATTTCTAACTGCTGCTTCTTGACCTGCACAAAGATTTCTCAACAGGCAGGTAAGTTCTGATATTCCCATTTTTTTAAAGGATTTTCCACAGTTTGTTGTGATCCACACAGTGAAATGCTTTTGTGTAGTCAATAAAGCAGAAGTAGATGTTTGTCTGGAATTCTCTTGTTTTTCGATAATCCAATGGATATTGGCCTGGTTCCTCTGCCTTTTCTAAATCCAGCCTGGACATTTGGAAGTTCATGATTCACATACTGTGAAGCCTGGCTTGTAGAATTTTGAGCATTACTTTGTTAGCATGTGAAGTGAGTACAATTGTGTAGTTTGAGCATTCTTTGACATTATCTTTCTTTGGGATAGAAATGAAAACTGACTTTTTCTGGTCCTGTGGTCACTTCTGAGTTTTCTAAATTTGCTGGCATATTGAGTGAAGCACTTTCACAGCATCCTCTTTTAGGATTTGAAATAGCTCAACTGGAATTTTATTACCTCCACTAGCTTTGTTCATAGTGATGCTTCCTATGATATAGAGGTAGATAACAAGTGCTTATTTTTAGTTGGTTTCTACTTTGAGGAAAGGCTTCCCTTGAGCTCAGAGTGTGAAGAATCTGCCTGCAATGCAGGAGACCCAGGTTCAATCCCTGGGAAAGGGGATGGCTGTCCACACCAGTATTCTTGCCAGGAAAACTCCGTGGATTGAGTAGCCTGGTGGGCTACAATCCACAGAGTTGCAAAGAGTTGGAAACAACTAGCAGCTATCATTTACTTATACTTACTCACTTTACAATGAGTAAAGTGTTAGTATCAGAGTGCACACTGAAAAATAATGTATAGGAAAAAAGAAAAAGTGAGCAGTAAAAAGCCTCTCGTTTTCAGAAAAATATTTACAAAAGTTGCAAATAACATAAAAACAACACGTGTCTAGCTTACATTAGCTCACCCATTACACTACTCACTAAGTTTCGTGGTCCAGCCCTGGTGGATCCAGGGTAGTTTGAAGCGGGGACGGCATCGGTGTCTGAGGAATTAATTATTTAATTAAAGATATGGAGGGAGATAAGAAAGAAATAGTGTAGTAGGAAAATAAGTAGAGAAAAGAGGTTGAATAACTTGGTTTATGCGGAGAACCAATAAAACTCCGAGACAAGGAGTTTGCACAACCTACTTAGGCCACAGGCATCTTCCCGGTCTCCCAAAGGAGTGGAGACACAAAATGCCTCCCCGTTCAGACCTTAGAAGCCCCAGCAAAATTAGTAGGCTTGGCTAGCTTCCATGCTCCAGATGGGAATTCAGCCAGAAAAGAAGAGAACGAGAAAAGACCACACGAGGGAAACCAGTCTTTCCAGGAACTGGTCCATTTCTTTATTTTTCAGATCCACTTTTATACTTTCAGTTATACATAGAGATAAATGTAAGAAACAGAGTCATGCACGGTCAACTGCTCCGACCCTTATCTAAAGACAGTGTTCTCAGCATATCTTTGTTCTTACAAGGGTCTTACATTTGTTTTACAATGTCTTCTGATCTGGAGATCGATTAACATTTTATGGCCCTACCTTTCTTTCTATTGATAAAGGTTAATCGATCAGAAAACTTGTTTCCCCTTAAGATCTATTTAGTCTTAAAATAGTGATAAAGTTACATTTTTACATAGCAAGGACACAATGATTTATAACAAAGTACAGTGATCTATAACAAAAGAGAAAATTCGTTAACTCAAAAGTCTAGTATTGCTAACATCAAAACTACTATATTTGTTTTTCTACATTCCAATTACATCAATTAACATACTCCCAGGTGCCTGAGGATATGGAAGCCTGGCAGCAATCATTAACTCAGCAATGAAACCCTTCACCAACATGATTTTTATCTTTAGAAAAACCCTATGCTAACTAAGACTTTCAAAATACTCCAAACTCTCTGTGCTGTTTATGGTTGAGAGGTTGTAAACAATCATGTATGTAGTATCCTGTCACACAAGCTAGTCTGCCCTCAGAGAGGTTTGACATGAGATGCTCTTTTTATATGCAGGAGACTATTATCTGGAGCTCTAAGTTAATTTTTCAGAAAAAGGTTGTTAGGGATAGCCCCTGTTAATGTCAGAAGAGTAGGTGAAAGCATAATGCAGTAAGGCAGGCAGACTCTGGTTTTGGGGCAGAGGCACGAGCAGATCCAGTGAGGCTCCCTTAAGGCTGGACTCGCCTTTGCTTGTCGGGCCCCTTACCCTCATGACCTTTGCCATGGGCGGGACTCCTCGTGCTGGCTCCCGGCAAAAATCTATTCATAATAAAACCATAATAGGTATGAATAGAACCTCCCTTAATGTTGCAGCTGTTAAGTGTATAGTACACCTTTTAGGGAAAAAAAAAATTGTTAGCAGGGAAGTCTTTAATTATAGAATACATTTGGCAGGATGTATCGGGCTGTCTAGGATTCCTTATAGCATATAACTCTTTATGTATTTATTGACTAGGATTTCCTGGTAAATGTCATGCAAATTAAAAATGATATGTTTATACAGGGCATGTTTCTTTAACCAAATCTTTGTATTCAATACATGTGCTGTGATTACACATATTATACAAAAGTATCATATATTAAATTGAGTTGGAAGGATGCCCTGATATATATAGTACATCTCTGAAAAACTTCATTCAAGAGCTTAGAGTTCACCAGGAGACTTAATGGTAGGATAGCCCCTGTTAATGTCAGAAGAGTAGGTGAAAGCATAATGCAGTAAGGCAGGCAGACTCTGGTTTTGGGGCAGAGGCACGAGCAGATCCAGTGAGGCTCCCTTAAGGCTGGACTCGCCTTTGCTTGTCGGGCCCCCTAACCTCATGACCTTTGCCATGGGCGGGACTCCTCGTGCTGGCTCCTGGAAACTAAGAAATAATTTCCATTAATGTCCAAAATTTACAATTATAACTAATTGACACATCACATAAATGTACTGCAAATGTCCTACTTGATATTTAATTACAACATCAAAATCAGATTTCTGCATATTTTAGTTCAACATTTTAATTTTATTTTAGAAAGAAAGCCATTTAGCTGCAGCAAATAAAATTAAGTGCATGCTAAGTCAACTGTATTTGCTCTGCATTTCCCAACAAATTTGCTTTTCCTCATCACATCTGGGCACTCTGCAAAAAGGAAACATGATTAAAATAGAACAGTACCCAGTGGCCCAAAGAGAAAAACCAATACATCAAAAATGGAAATAAAAATTCCAAAGAACAAATTGAAGAAAGGATAAAAAACAATGTTGGTACTATGTAAAACAAACCCATGAGAATAACAAATAGTTGGAAGGCTAAACCATTTCATCTACAAAAGAACTCTGGAGAAAAACAATGACTACATGTTTTCCTAGTCAGAAAGACCAACTAAATCATTTTAATATTATTCAATATAGTTAAATTACTGATATAGCATATTTTTCCTCCTTTTAAGGACATGTACTCATCAAAACCTCAACACATATATCTTGCTTTGAGGATAAACTGAAACAACAAGGAGGCATTTGAATAAATCTACCTGCCTCTCTGCAATGATTACAGATAAGACCCACAAATAATAGCCTTTTCTCAAAGAAGGGGTGATAAATTAAGTGATGTGATGAAAACTGGAATTTAGTAGAAATTGACATGATAGTGGTGTGAGGAAGTAACCTGTAAGATTTAGGGATTTTCCAGGCCAACTGAAAGGTTATCTCTGTTATTTGTGACTCACAGACCCTGACCTGGAGGCTTACAGACCCTGACCTGGAGGCTTACAGACCCTGACCTGGAAGGTTTAACTTTCCAGAGAGTCAGAAAAACAAGTTGTGTAAACTGTGTGTTATCCGCAGAATTATGTCGCCAAACCCTCACAAGCCTATCCTTGTAAAGGTCAGCAGTATTGTGACCAATCATGATATATCTATACCTCCCCGCCCAATATGGTTTTTTGTGCTTAAAAACTGTTCTGTAACTGTCATCGGGGTTCGTTCGCTCCTTGCTTAAGGAGGACAGAACCCCGGCGCGCCGGTTCAATAAATCCTCTTGCTATTTGCATCGATCCTGTGTCTTGGTGGTCTTGGGCGACGGACTCCAGGGCGGAACCGTGCGGTTCAACAGTGGAAACAGCAGAAACTGACTTGATAAGGACATGAAAGATCTTTGGGGATGGTGAAAATTTTCAATATCTTGATTTAGATGTTTATTTCATGGACAGAGAAACCATGGGTTGCAGAGAGTTAGATATGACTGAGTGACCTACACTTTACATAGAAAGTGCCTAATCTGCTTGTACTCTCAAAGTTTGTATACTTTCAGAAATTATGTATATTAAAAATAATTTAAAAATAACTATAGAACCATTTCTATTTTGTTATCCTCATCTGGCTTTCTGTTTCTGTTTGCAAATAGTGGACCTCAGTATTCTCAATTATGCATAAATAGTTGTACGTCTTGATTAGCAGATGGTAGCTTTGTGTGAAGAAAGTGGCATTGCCTTTTCTTCTTCAACCCCAGATCAGGGTTACAAAGCTTGGAGAAAAGAACATGAATTGGTTTCTGCTCCTGCTATTCACTAGGGAAGGGCACAAAATGTCAATGGATACAGCTGCCCTGATCAATTATCTAAAGATTGAAAGGAGGATGGTAATTTAGAAAATCTAGTATTACAAATAATAGACAACAAACTGATACATACCACACCCAGTCTTTAGGACTCCTCTTTTTCAAATAGATCAGTAATGTTAAGTAGTGTTATATTATTTGGTATAAATAATTATTCATAGGATAAAAGGAATTCTGAAGTCATATTGGAGACTGAAAAGGGAAAAATACTGATTGTATGCATGGTAAGTGGCGATGTCTCCTTTTGCACATTGTTGCCACTATATACTATACTGTAGTGGCAGCAACATACTGTGCTATGTAAATTTCACTGTATTTTCTCTGTATTTAAAACTGGCACCTGTGTCCTAGACAGTTTCCTGTGTTTTCATTTAAAATTACATTTGGAAAAGAATATATTGGAGATCCAACCAGTCTTTTCTGAAGGAGATCAGCCCTGGGATTTCTTTGGAAGGAATGATGCTAAAGCTGAAACTCCAGTACTTTGGCCACCTCATGCGAAGAGTTGACTCATTGGAAAAGACTCTGATGCTGGGAAGGATTGGGGGCAGGCGGAGAAGGGGACGACAGAGGATGAGGTGGCTGGATGGCATCACGGACTCAATGAACATAAGTCTGAGTGAACTCCGGGAGACGGTGATGGACAGGGAGGCCTGGCGTGCTGCAATTCATTGGGTCGCAAAGAGTCGGACACGACTGAGCAACTGAAATGAACTAATATTCATATAACTAAAAAGTAACCTATGAATTTGAATGTCCTTTTTCATTGATAATAAATTCTTTTATATGCTTGCATTGTTACTCTTTGCTAAGGCAAATATAGAAATAAGTTCTTATCTTCACTTGTTTTTAATATAAAAGGTAAGACACTTGCCTGTATCATACATAGTTTTTTGACTAACAGTTTACCTTGGAGAAAATTCAGATTGTTCCATGGTATTTTCTCATTCTTTTTCTTTTTTAGTGCACTTTATTACATTTGTGGATGTATCATGATTTATTTCACCAGTTCTCCATAGCTGGTTATTTGGGTTGCTGACAATATTTTGCTGTTTCAAACAAAGCTAAAGTTAATAAACTAGTACATATATCATTTCACATGTGTAAGAATATCCACAAGATAAATCCCCAGGCATATAATCACTGGGAAAAACTACATATACAAGTGTAATTTTGATATATATTGCCAATTTCCCCTCCAGGAAGTTTGTGCCAATGTACACACTCAGCAATAATATTTCAGACTTATTGGTTCTTTAGTCATACAAAAAGAATGTATTTTCTGTATTTCCTTTTGCAGGTGGATGGATGGGTGGAATATTGTATGATAGAGTAGCTTGCTTTATTTTTTATTGAGGTAGAATATACTTATTGTAAAATACATACATCCTAAGTATACAACTTGTTGACTTTTTGCATATCTCTGTGTTAATTTTTACATATGTTTACCATGTGAATGCCACCCCTGTCAAGACATAAAGTATTCTCAGCATACTAGAAGGCCCCCTGATCCTACCATCCAAGAAGTATATCCCTAAGGATAACCACTATTCTGATATCTGCCATTGATGATTAGTTTTTCCCATTTTGTATTTATTATTCGTATAAATAGAATGTAACAGTATTAGTGTTATGGTGTAACTGGCTTTTCCGCTCAATTTTATGTCTATGACATTTATTCATTATTTTGTGCAGGCACATCTTTCATTCATTTTTATTGCTGAGGTATCCCATATATGGGAGAAGGAAATGGCAACCCACTCCAGTACTCTTGCCTGGAGAATCCCGTGGACAGAGGAGCTTAATAGGCTACAGTCCACGGGGTCACAAAGAGTCGGACATGACTGAGTGACTTCACTTTCACTTTCATCCCATATATTACTGAAACAATTTGTGTATATATTTTGTGAATAAATAGTGGTTAAATTGGTTCCCATACTTTTCTGCTAAAAAAGAATCTCTAATCATGTTTTATCTATTCCTCATAATGTTTAATATGTTCATTTTCATAGCCATTCCACTGAAAATATTTTCTCACTTCTGTAGGATTTCATCTTGATCCATGGGTTTTATAGAATTGTGTAGCTTAATTTCTAAACATTTAGGGATTTTCCACTTAGCTTTCTAATGCATTCTCTTTAGTTTGATTCCATTTATGAATAGAACATATACACATGATTTCAAAATTTTTATATCAGTTGCTACATAATTTATAATGGAATGTGTTCATTTGAACATGCATTTGGAAAGATTACGTTTTACAGATGTTGGATATGGTGTTCCACATATTTCAAATACATCAATACTTACCCATGTTATTTACATTACTAAAGTTTTAGTGATTTGTTTTGTTTGCTTATATTATCAATTTCTGAGAAAGGTCTATTAAATTCTCATTGTGGATTTTTCTGTCTCAGAATTTAGTTCTGTCAAAACTTCAGTATTTTTTGGAGGGAGATTCTCTTATTAAGTATATACAATTTAAGCTTGTTGCATCTTCTTGTAATACTAATGTTTTAAATCACAGTCGTATATCTCTTTACCATGTACTCATTTTTGTGGTAATTTGGAAGAGGGGAGGCTACAAAAGTAAAGTCAAAAGGAATTGTACCTAACAATTATAGTTGATAAAGTTGTCTCCTACAAGAATTTGAATTAATTCTGGAACAGCTAGATGTGAATTATTGAATTGAACAACTAAATAGATGAATAGTGCATAGTTTAGCCAAAGTTCTCACTACTGGATTGGGATGAGTTACAGATAAGCAATGGGAGGAGGTTAAAATTTTCTGTATGGTAATAGATTAGCATTGGTGGACATCAGTATGAACTTGTTTTGCTTAATATAGATACATATGGCTCCCTATGAAAATATTTATAGATGTGTGTGCATAAACAGGGTGGTATACACACAGATATTTTTTATCCCCAGTTAAAGAAATCAGGGCTTTTTGGAGAAATGGCTGATTCTTGGACTGGGGCAGGAAATAATAAGATGAGCCTGGCACATCTTATAGTGCCCCCCAAAATAAGAAAGCAATGCTCAAATAAGCTTACAGGGATGAGGAAACAGGGGCATAGGAGTCAAATGAAAGAAATTCCAATGGCCAAAGCTGGAATAATTTAAGCAACAAAAAATAAATATTAGTATTACCTCAGCCAGGTAATTAAGAATTAGCACCAACAATGATGGAATGTTGATGTGTTCCCTTGATATGATGTAATGACAATGACACTTAACCTCTATGAGTATTAGTTAAATCCTAATTAAGTGGCATGTCATAAAATACTTTATCAGTACATTCCAAACTGTCAAACTCAGAAAACTCTGAGATACTGTTGTTAGGGAAAGCACACTGATTGAAACCATTCACCCTGGCCAGGCACCGCAGTAACCATTTGCATAAGTTGTTTTGTAACAGGAGATCCCGGTAAGGAACTTGGAAATAATTAGCCTCCACCAACCGGAAGAGTTCAGGAAAGATCAAAAGGANTTCTTTGGAAGGAATGATGCTAAAGCTGAAACTCCAGTACTTTGGCCACCTCATGCGAAGAGTTGACTCATTGGAAAAGACTCTGATGCTGGGAAGGATTGGGGGCAGGCGGAGAAGGGGACGACAGAGGATGAGGTGGCTGGATGGCATCACGGACTCGATGAACATAAGTCTGAGTGAACTCCGGGAGACGGTGATGGACAGGGAGGCCTGGCGTGCTGCAATTCATTGGGTCGCAAAGAGTCGGACACGACTGAGCAACTGAAATGAACTAATATTCATATAACTAAAAAGTAACCTATGAATTTGAATGTCCTTTTTCATTGATAATAAATTCTTTTATATGCTTGCATTGTTACTCTTTGCTAAGGCAAATATAGAAATAAGTTCTTATCTTCACTTGTTTTTAATATAAAAGGTAAGACACTTGCCTGTATCATACATAGTTTTTTGACTAACAGTTTACCTTGGAGAAAATTCAGATTGTTCCATGGTATTTTCTCATTCTTTTTCTTTTTTAGTGCACTTTATTACATTTGTGGATGTATCATGATTTATTTCACCAGTTCTCCATAGCTGGTTATTTGGGTTGCTGACAATATTTTGCTGTTTCAAACAAAGCTAAAGTTAATAAACTAGTACATATATCATTTCACATGTGTAAGAATATCCACAAGATAAATCCCCAGGCATATAATCACTGGGAAAAACTACATATACAAGTGTAATTTTGATATATATTGCCAATTTCCCCTCCAGGAAGTTTGTGCCAATGTACACACTCAGCAATAATATTTCAGACTTATTGGTTCTTTAGTCATACAAAAAGAATGTATTTTCTGTATTTCCTTTTGCAGGTGGATGGATGGGTGGAATATTGTATGATAGAGTAGCTTGCTTTATTTTTTATTGAGGTAGAATATACTTATTGTAAAATACATACATCCTAAGTATACAACTTGTTGACTTTTTGCATATCTCTGTGTTAATTTTTACATATGTTTACCATGTGAATGCCACCCCTGTCAAGACATAAAGTATTCTCAGCATACTAGAAGGCCTCCTGATCCTACCATCCAAGAAGTATATCCCTAAGGATAACCACTATTCTGATATCTGCCATTGATGATTAGTTTTTCCCATTTTGTATTTATTATTCGTATAAATAGAATGTAACAGTATTAGTGTTATGGTGTAACTGGCTTTTCCGCTCAATTTTATGTCTATGACATTTATTCATTATTTTGTGCAGGCACATCTTTCATTCATTTTTATTGCTGAGGTATCCCATATATGGGAGAAGGAAATGGCAACCCACTCCAGTACTCTTGCCTGGAGAATCCCGTGGACAGAGGAGCTTGATAGGCTACAGTCCACGGGGTCACAAAGAGTCGGACATGACTGAGTGACTTCACTTTCACTTTCATCCCATATATTACTGAAACAATTTGTGTATCTATTTTGTGAATAAATAGTGGTTAAATTGGCTCCCATACTTTTCTGCTAAAAAAGAATCTCTAATCATGTTTTATCTATTCCTCATAATGTTTAATATGTTCATTTTCATAGCCATTCCACTGAAAATATTTTCTCACTTCTGTAGGATTTCATCTTGATCCATGGGTTTTATAGAATTGTGTAGCTTAATTTCTAAACATTTAGGGATTTTCCACTTAGCTTTCTAATGCATTCTCTTTAGTTTGATTCCATTTATGAATAGAACATATACACATGATTTCAAAATTTTTATATCAGTTGCTACATAATTTATAATGGAATGTGTTCATTTGAACATGCATTTGGAAAGATTACGTTTTACAGATGTTGGATATGGTGTTCCACATATTTCAAATACATCAATACTTACCCATGTTATTTACATTACTAAAGTTTTAGTGATTTGTTTTGTTTGCTTATATTATCAATTTCTGAGAAAGGTCTATTAAATTCTCATTGTGGATTTTTCTGTCTCAGAATTTAGTTCTGTCAAAACTTCAGTATTTTTTGGAGGGAGATTCTCTTATTAAGTATATACAATTTAAGCTTGTTGCATCTTCTTGTAATACTAATGTTTTAAATCACAGTCGTATATCTCTTTACCATGTACTCATTTTTGTGGTAATTTGGAAGAGGGGAGGCTACAAAAGTAAAGTCAAAAGGAATTGTACCTAACAATTATAGTTGATAAAGTTGTCTCCTACAAGAATTTGAATTAATTCTGGAACAGCTAGATGTGAATTATTGAATTGAACAACTAAATAGATGAATAGTGCATAGTTTAGCCAAAGTTCTCACTACTGGATTGGGATGAGTTACAGATAAGCAATGGGAGGAGGTTAAAATTTTCTGTATGGTAATAGATTAGCATTGGTGGACATCAGTATGAACTTGTTTTGCTTAATATAGATACATATGGCTCCCTATGAAAATATTTATAGATGTGTGTGCATAAACAGGGTGGTATACACACAGATATTTTTTATCCCCAGTTAAAGAAATCAGGGCTTTTTGGAGAAATGGCTGATTCTTGGACTGGGGCAGGAAATAATAAGATGAGCCTGGCACATCTTATAGTGCCCCCCAAAATAAGAAAGCAATGCTCAAATAAGCTTACAGGGATGAGGAAACAGGGGCATAGGAGTCAAATGAAAGAAATTCCAATGGCCAAAGCTGGAATAATTTAAGCAACAAAAAATAAATATTAGTATTACCTCAGCCAGGTAATTAAGAATTAGCACCAACAATGATGGAATGTTGATGTGTTCCCTTGATATGATGTAATGACAATGACACTTAACCTCTATGAGTATTAGTTAAATCCTAATTAAGTGGCATGTCATAAAATACTTTATCAGTACATTCCAAACTGTCAAACTCAGAAAACTCTGAGATACTGTTGTTAGGGAAAGCACACTGATTGAAACCATTCACCCTGGCCAGGCACCGCAGTAACCATTTGCATAAGTTGTTTTGTAACAGGAGATCCCGGTAAGGAACTTGGAAATAATTAGCCTCCACCAACCGGAAGAGTTCAGGAAAGATCAAAAGGAGACACCACATGTCTGACCACCTCCCAGAATCCTTCTCTCTGGCATCCATCTTGGCTGAACAAGGTGTGCACCACCAGGAAGGACTCTGAGTCAGAATGATTGGCTAAAGACAACCCGGAAACTAATCCCATCACCATAAAACCCGAGACTGGCAGAGCAGAGCAGTTCTCCTGGGTTCCTTTACCCTACTGCTCTCCACCTGTGTGCCCTTTCCCAATAACATCTCTTGCTTTGTCAGCACATGTGTCTCCTCAGACAATTCATATCCGAGTGTTAGACAACAGCCCAGTTTCAAGCCCTGGAAGGGGTCCCCCTTCCTGCAACACTGTCACCACCAAGAGGAGCCTGAGGTGGTAAGAGGAGTACTAAATACAGTGTGATGCAATGGTTGAGATCCTGGAGTTAAAAAAGGAAAAGGAAAAACTTCAGATATTTGTGTAAGTGTGGACTTTATTAAGACTACTCTTTCAATCTCAGTTCATGAAAGGTGGGAAATGTAACACAGCAATGCATATTTTGGCAATAGGAGAAACAATGCTGGAACACAGTGGAGACTCTGTATCGCCAGCAACCTTTCTGTGAACATAAAGCTAGTTTAAAGTGAAAGTTAATTTAGAAGGAAACAGAAGCTTTTCTGTTGATTACAAAAGTGTCAGATAATATGTAGACATTTTAACCTATCATCACATAGATTAAACCGAATGCTGTGTTTTGATCCTAGACTCTATGAAGTCAAGTAGGGGGAAAAAAAAAAAAAAAAAACTGAACTAAAGAGGAGACACTAGGTTCACAGGGCATTTAGACTATATTGATCATCCTGAAGCAGAGTAACACTACACATTCCACCATCACTTTTTTTTTTTTATAAGCCACACACATTCCTCTTATTAGCAAATGAAAAAAACAATAATATCAACAATAAAAACATCAATAAATTCTGATGAATAAAGCTCAGTGGTGTTTGATGAAAACACCAGTTTTTACTCCAGATTTAATCAATGTATTATTACTCACAATTTTCCACAAACACCTAAAAAGGATTCATCTTGTTTTCTTAACTGACTAGGTCTCTTCATATGGGCAAATGTGTAAATAAAGTTAATTATGAATTTTGGTTTCTTAATGTCTTTCAGGCTTTTCAAACATTTTGATGTAAAATAGGTAATCTCACTGAACAAGCACAGTGCCCATAGAGAAGTATATCAGTTAATTCTAGAGCTGAAGCTCCATTTTTTTGTATGCAAAGATAGCACTGAAAGAATATTGGAATACAACAATAGTGAAATGTGTGGCACAAGTGGAAAGGGCCTTTGCTTGGGAATGTTATCCTTTCAAATTCTAACTTCCAGAATTGACTTAATGGTTCTTTAGAAGATAATACTAATAAACTTACTACACTGCTCTTAAATATGCAATGCCAGCAAAATCATACCAGAAAGGAGGACCTATTACAACTGCCTACTTTTGTTTACAATAACCTGAAGGAGCAGGAGTTGTATTAGTGTTTAGCAATAGGTTCTTCAAAGCATCTTTAGAATTGGAAAAAAAAAAAAGTAAATAAATCCAGCAGGAGTCTTGAGATAATAAACACAATCATACCAGGTGGCTTTTATATTTTTGAAGAGGTTTATTACAGAATATAAAAAATGATCAGATGCAGACAGTGAAAACTCTGGTTTTGAAGTCCATAAGAATTCTGATATCAGTCTTAAAGATTAATTGGAGAAAGCACTCCAATTTACTTCAAAGACTATATAATAATTGCTTGTATTCTACTTCAGACACTATGAGGTCCTTTTAAAGAAATAGAAAGCCAAATAGAAAATACCCACTAAAAGTCAGATAGCCCTTTACTACATTGCAGCACTCAAGAAGACTGTGTGTTTTAACCCACCAAATACCTTCTACCTGTAAGTCTAGATAAGTATATTAAACCAGTATAATCAAGATACAGACTTCATGAAGCCATACCAATAAGCTCTTTAGAATGAGTCCTCAACCTTTAATTCAAAGTCCTACCATGGATTCTAGGGGGAAAGAAAAGGAAAAAGAAAAAAAAAAAAGCAACAACTTTATATAATATTGAATAACTAATAATATGTATCTTAAATCTTTTTCCTTCCTTGCCTTTTGTTTCATCTAATAAAGTACAGCATTTATGCATATGCTGACTAGCAGATCATACCCTCTTCAAACAAACAGTTTTTAAAGTCTGAATAAACTGAGCAGGGTAATTTCGGAGAATACATATCCACTGATAAATGGGCAATTCCCTTTTAACTGATGATCATTCTTTTTGAAAAAACATTCAGACCAAGGTACTTGTCGAGAGTCAGTGAGTCAGTTCACTCGCTCATGGTGTCTGATTCTTTGCAACCCATGGACTGCAGCACTCCGGGATTCCCTGTCCATCACCAACTCCTGGAGCTGGCTCAAACTTATGTTCACTGAGTTGGTGATACCATCCAACCATCTCATCCTCTTTTGTCCCCCTCTCCTCCTGCTTTTATCTTTCCCAGCATCAGGATCCTTTCGAATGAATCAGTTCTTTGATCAGGTGGCCCAAGTATTGGAGCTTCAGCTTCAGCATCATTCCTTCCAAGGAATATTCAGAACTGATTTCCTTTAGGATTGATTGGTTTGATCTCTTTGCAGTCCAAGGGATTTTCAAGAATCTTCTCCAACACCACAATTGAAAGCATCAATTCTTCAGTGTTCAGCTTTCATTATGGTCCAACTCTCCCATCCATACATGACAACTTGCAAAAACCCGTAGCTTTGACTGTTATGGGACTGTCAGCAAAGTAATGTCTCTGCTTTTTAATATGCTGTCTGTGTTTGCCTTAGCTTTGCTTCCAAGGAGCAAGCAGGAATTAATACCACAATATTTCCAAGAAAATTATTCATCCAGAAAATAGTTCAGCTTAGTATGAAAATTGTGTTTCAGGAAGTATGCTGACACTCACCTCACATGCTAGCAGAGCAATGCTTAAAATTCTCCAAGCCAGATTTCAACATTATGTGAATCATGAACTTCCAGATATTCAAGCTGGATTTAGAAAAGGCAGAAGAAACAGAGATCAAATTGCAAACATCTGTTGGATCATCGAAAAATGCAAGAGAATTCCAGAAAAATGTCTACTTCTGCTTTATTGACTACAGGAAGTCATTTAACTGTATGGATAACAAAAACTGTGGAAAATTCTCAAAGAAATGGGACTGTCAGACCAACTCACCTACCCTCTGAGAAAACTGTATGCAGGCCAAGTAGCAGCAATTAGAACTGCACATGGAACAACAGACTGGTTCCAAATTGGGAAAGGAGTATGTCAGTATGTCAAGTCTCTATATTGTCACCTTGCTTATTTAACTTATATGCAGAGTACATCATGCTAAATGCCAGGCTGGATGAAGCACAAGCTGGAATTAAGATTGCCAGGAGAAATATCAATAACGTCAGATACGCAGATGATACCACCCTTATGGCAGAGAAAGAGACTCTTGATGAAAGTGAAAGAAGAGAATGAAAAAATTTGGCTTACAACTCAACATTCAAAAAACTAAGATCATGCCATTTGGTCTCATCATATCATGGCAAATAGATGGGGACACAATGGAAACAGTGACAGACTTTATTTTGGGAGGCTCCAAAATCATGCAGATGGTGACTACAGTCATGAAATAAAAAGACATTTGCTTCATGGAAGAAAAGCTATGACCGACCTAGACAGCATATTAAAAAGTGGAGACATTACTTTGCCACAAAGGTCTATCTAGTGAAAGCTATGGTTTTTCCACTAATCATGTATGGATGTGAGAGTTGGACCATAAAGAAAGCTGAGTGTCAAAGAAGTGATGCTTTTGCCCTGTGTTGTTGGAGGAGACTCTTGAGAGTCCCTTGGACTGCAAGAGATCCAACCAGTCAATCCTAAAGGAAATCAGTCCTGGAAATGCATTGGAAGGACTGATGCTGAAGATAAAACTCCATTTCTTGGCCACCTGATGTGAAGAACTGACTTTTTGGAAAAGACCTTAGTTGTTGGAGGAGACTCTTGAGAGTCCCTTGGACTGCAAGAGATCCAACCAGTCAATCCTAAAGGAAATCAGTCCTGGAAATGCATTGGAAGGACTGATGCTGAAGATAAAACTCCATTTCTTGGCCACCTGATGTGAAGAACTGACTTTTTGGAAAAGACCTTGATGCTGGGAAAGATAAAGGCAGGAGGAGAAGGGGACAAAAGAGGATGAGATGGTTGGATGGCATCATCAATTGAATAGACATGAGTTTGAGCAAGCTCCTGGAGGTGGTGATGGACAGGAATCCTGGTGTGCTGCAGTCCATGGGTCACAAAGAGTCAGACACTACTGAGAAGTACTGAGAAGTGGACTGAGAAGTGGAGAGTGTAGGTCTCTGTCATATGACTAGTACTTTGGATTTAGTCTGGTGTGATGGGAGTCTGTAGCTTTTTGAGCTGAAGAATGAATGATTGTTCAATTGCCCAGTTGAGTCCAAATCTTTGCAATCTTTGCTCAAACTTTTCTCATCACTTTGTCAGTGATGCCATCCAACCATCTGATCCTCTCTTGTCCCCTTCTCCTCCTGCCTTCAATCTTTCCCAGCATCAGGGTCCTTTCTAATGAGTTGGCCCTTCGCATCAGATGGCCAAAATTTGGGGGCTTTAGCTTCAGCATCAGTCCTTCCAGTAAATATTCAGGATTGTTTTCCTTTAGGATTAACTGGTTTGATCTCCTTGTTATTCAAGGCACTCTTAAGAGTCTTCTACAATTTGCTAATATATATATTGAAAAAAATTTCCCCCCTCTGTCTCTCTGTCTTTCTCCTCTCTCTAACTCTTTGTCTCTCTCCATATATATATAGTTATATAGTAATGCTAGTCATTCAGTTATGTCCAACTCTTTGCAACCTCATGGACTGTAGCCTGCCAGGCTCCTCTGTCCTTGGGATTCTCCAGGCAACAATATTGGAGTAGTCATTTCCTTTTCCAGGGGATCTTCCCAAGCCAGGAATTGAACCTGGGTCCCCTGCATTGCAGGCAGATTCTTGACCATCTAAGCCACTAAGGAAGCTATATATATATATATAATTATGTAGTAAGTATATATAGAGAGACATGTATAAAACCCAGGTATGTATTATATATAAAATTAAAAGTATATCATTTGGTTGCTTATATATTTAACATGAATATCCTGAATGCTATGGCAATACAAATGTTTAGGATAATCACTAGTTACATTAACTATAATGAATTAATGAGTAAATAAATGAATGAATGAACAAGTGAGTTCACAGATGAATAAACAGATAAATTGAATTATTTAGAGAATATCGTTATATATCCTAATATAAATATTTTGTGGTACAGATGAACGCATGATGCATTATAGGATGGCTTAGTTAAGTATTGCTGGATAGTTGGTTTGAAACTATAATTTGTCTAATTTACATGCATTTGCACTTTGAGTTTATGAGAGTCTAAGCACTAACACAAAATAATTAGCATGCTGAATTTGCTTTCAGAGTCAGTATTTACTGCAGAACACAAATTAAGACACATTTCAAACCAAGAAATTCTATCATGTCTTTAAAAAGAAGTTACACGGGATGGTATGGGGAGGGAAGGTGAAGGGGATTTCAGGATGGGGAACACGTGTATACCTATGGTGAATTCATGTTGATGTATGGCAAAACTAATACAATATTGTAAAGTAATTAACTTCCAATTAAAATAAATAAATTTATATTTTTTTAAAAAATAAATAAATAAAGTGAGTGGGGGAAAAAAAAGAAGTTATACAACAAAGTATTGTTTATGAGTTTCTACTTTAATGCATCTAGATAAACTGATATNTGATGTATGGCAAAACTAATACAATATTGTAAAGTAATTAACTTCCAATTAAAATAAATAAATTTATATTTTTTAAAAAAATAAATAAATAAAGTGAGTGGGGGAAAAAAAGAAGTTATACAACAAAGTATTGTTTATGAGTTTCTACTTTAATGCATCTAGATAAACTGATATATTATTTGAAAAACTTTATTAGGTCATGAGTATAACCTACTACTAGTAGTCTCACCTACTACTAAAATTGAGAAATATGGGCAAGTAAATATTACTAATTATTTCTTTGGAAATATCTGATACAGCTACTCAAAGTTCACCTTCAAATTTTCTTCCCTAGAAAAAAGGAAGATTAAATTAAATACATACAATTAAAATATTAAAAATGCAAACATGATTCATATAAATCTTTCATCAAATACAAGGCCAAACACTTTTTACTTTTTTACAAACTCATTTCAATTCAATTGCTCAATAGTGTCCAACTTTTTGTGATCCTATGGTAGCACACCAGACTTCCCTGTCCATCACCAACTCCCAGAGCTTGCTCAAACCTCATATCCATTCAGTCAGTCATGCAATCCACCCATCTCATTCTCTGTCATCCCCTTCTCCTTCTTCCTTCAATCTTTCCAGCATCAGGGTCTTTTCCAAGAGGTCGATTCTTCATATCAGGTGGCCAACATGTTGGAGTTTCAGCATCAGTCCTTCCAATGAATATTCAGGACTGATTTCCTTTAGGATGGACTGTTTGAATCTCCTTGCAGTCCAAGGGACTCTCAAGAGTCTTCTCCAACACCTCAGTTCAAAAGTATCAATATTTCAGTGCTCAGCCTTCTTTATGGTCCAGCTCTCACATCCATACATGACTACTGGTAAAACCATAGTTTTGACTAGATGGACATTTCAGTAAAGTAATGTCTCTACTTTTANGGCAGGAGGAAAAGGGGACGACAGAGGATGAGATGGCTGGATGGGATCACGGACTTGATGGATGTGAGTCTGAGTGAACTCCAGGAGATAATGATGGACAGGGAAGCCTGGTGTGCTGCAATTCATGGGGTCGCAAAGAGTCAGACACGACTGAGTGACTGAACTGAACTGAACTGAATTTATTTATTTATTTTTACTGACAGATAATTGCTTTACAGAATTTTGTTGTTTTCTGTGAAACCTCAACATGAATCAGCCATAGGTATACATATATCCCTTTCCTTTTGAAATTCCCTCTCACCTCACTACCCATCCCACCCCTCTAGGTTGATACAGAGCCCCTATTTGAGTTTCCTGAGCCATACAGCAAACTCTTATTGGCTATCTATTTTACATATGGTAATGTAAATTTCCATGTTACCTTTCCATACATCTCCCCCTCTCCTCCCCTCTCTTCATGTCCATAAGTCTATTCTCTATGTCTATTTCTGCTTTGCTGCCCTGTAAATAAACTCTTCAGTACCATTTTTCTAGATTCTGTATATGTATGTTAGAATATGATATTTATCTTTCTCTTTCAGACTCACTTTACTCTGTATAATAGGTTCTAGGTTCATCCAGCTCATCAGAACTGATTCAAATGCATTCGTTTTTATGGCTATGGCTGAGTAATATTCCATTGTGTATATGTACCACAATTTCTTTATCCATTTATCTGTCAAGAGACATCTAGGTTTCTACCGTATTCTAGCTATTGTAAGTAGTGCTGCAATGAACAATGAGATGCATATGTCATTTTCAATTTTTATTTCCTCAGGGTATATGCCTGTGAGTGGGAATGCTGGGTCTTATGGTGATTTTATTCCTGTTTTTTAAAGAAATCTCCATATCATCTTCCATAGTTACTGTATCAATTTACCTACCTACTAAAAGTGCAAGAGCATTCCCTTTTCTCCATACCCTCGCCAGCATTTAGTGTTTGTAGACTTTTTGATGATGGTTGTTCTGACTGGTGTGAGGTGATATCTCACTGTGGTTTTGATTTGAATTTCTCTAATAATGAGTGATGTTGAACATATATTTATGTGTTTGTTAGCCATCTGTATATCTTCTTTGGAGAAATGTCTGTTTAGGTCTTTTCCCCATGTTTTGCTTGGGTTGTTTGCTTTTCTGGAATTGAGTTGTATGAGTTGCTTATATATTTTGGAAATTAATCCTTTGTCAGTTGTTCCATTTGCTATTATTTTTTCCCATTCTGAGGGTTGTATTTTCACCTTGTTTATAGTTTCCTTTTCTGTGCAAAACTTTTTAAGTTTAGTGAGGTCCCACTTGTTTACTTCTACTTTTATTTCCATTACCCTGGGAGGTGGGTCATAGAGGATCTTGCCTTGAATTACATCATTGAGTGTTCTGCCTATGTTTTCCTCTAAGAGTTTTACAATTTCTGGTCTTACATTTAGGTCTATAATCCAATTTGAATTTATCCTTGTGTATGGTGTTAAGAAGTGTTCTAATTTCATTATTTTATATGTAGCTGTCCAATTTTCCCGGCACCATTTATTGAAGAAGCTGTCTTTGCCCAATTTTATATTCTTGCCTCCTTTGTCAAAAATAAGGTACCCATATGTGCATGGATTTATTTTTGAGCTTTCTATCTTATTCCATTGGTCTATATTTCTGTTTTTGTGCCAGTACCATACTGCCTTAATGACTGTAGCTTTGTAGTATAATCTGAAGGCAGGAATGTTGATTCCTACAGCTCCATTCTTCTTTCTCAAGATTGCTTTGGCTATTTGGAGTCTTTTGTATTTCCATATGAATTGTACAATATTTGTTCTAGTTCTGTGAAAAATGACATTGGTAATTTGTTAGGGATCACATTGAATCTGTAGATTGCACTTGGTAATATAGTCATTTTCACAATATTGATTCTTCCTACCCAGGAACATGTAATATCTCTCCATCTGTTCATGTCATCTTTGATTTCTTTCATTAGTGTCTTATACTTTTCTGTGTACAGTTTTTTTGTCTCCTTACTTAAGGTTATTCATAGATATTTAAATATTTTCATTGCAATCGTGAATGGGATTGATTCCTTAATTTCTCTTCATGATTTTTCATTATTAGTATATAGAAATACAAGTGACTTATGTGTATTGATTTTTGTATCCTGCAACTTTGCTAAATTCACTGATTAGCTCTAGTAATTTTCTGATACTCTTTGAGGTTTTCTGTGTACAGTATCATGTCAACTGCAAACAGTAAGACCTTTATTCTTCTTTTCCAATCTGGATTCCTTTTATTTCTTTATCTTCTCTGATTGCTATAGCTAGGACTTCCAGAAGTATGTTGAATAATAGTGGTGAAACTGGATATCCGTGCCTTGTTCCTGATCTTAGGGGGGATGCTTTCAGTTTTTCACCATCGAAAATAATGTTTGCTGTAGGCTTATCATATATGGCCTTTACTCTGTTGAGGTAGGTTCCTTCCATGCCCATTTTTTGAAGAGTTTTAATCATAAATGTGTGCTGAATTTTGTCAGTCTTTTTCTACCTGTATTGAGATGATCTCATGGATTTTATCTTTCAATTTGTTAATATGGTATATCACATTGATAGATTTTTATGTATTGAAGAATCCTTGCATTTCTGAAATAAACCCAACTTGATTATGGTGTATCAGCTTTTTGATGTGTTGCTGAATTCTATTTGCTAAAATTTTGTTGAGGATTTTTACATCCATGTCCATCAGTGATATTGGCATGTAGTTTTCTTTTTTTGAATTGTCTTTGTGTGGTTTTGGAATCAGGGAGATGGTGGCCTCATAGGATGAGTTTGGAAGTGTTCCTTCCTCTGAAATTTTTTGAAAGAGTTTTAGAAGGATGTTGGCAATTTGATCTCTGGTTCCTATGTCTTTTCTAAAACCAGCTTGAACATCTGGAAGTTCATGGTTCACATATTGCTGAAGCCTGGTTTGGAGAATTTTAAGCATTATTTTACTAGCGTGTGAGATGAGTGCAATTGTGCAGTAATTTGACACTTCTTTGGGACTGCCTTTCTTTGGGATTGAAATGAAAACTGACCTTTTCCAGTCCTATGGTCACTGGTGAGTTTTTCAAATTTGCTGGGATATTGAGTGCAGCACTTTCACAGCATCATTTTTCAGGATTTGAAATAGCTCAACTTGAATTCCATCACCTCCTCTAGCTTTGTTTGTAGTGATGCTTTCTAAGGCCCACTTGACTTCACATTCCAGGATGTCTGGCTCTAGGTGAATGGGAGTGATCATGCCTTCATTATTATCTTGGTCGTGAAGATCTTTTTTGTACAGTTCTTCTGTGTATTCTTGCCACCTCTTCTTAATATCTTCTGCTTCTGTTAGGTCCATACCATTTCTGTCCTTTATCGAGACCGTCTTTGCATGAAATGTTCATTTGGTATCTCTAATTTTCTTGAAGAGATCTCTAGTCTTTCCCATTCTGTTGTTTTCCTCTATTTCTTTGCATTGGTTGCTGAGGAAGGCTTTCTTATACCTCCTTGCTCTTTGGTACTCTGCATTCAGATGCTTATATCTTTCCTTTACTCCTTTGCTTTTTGTTTCTCTTCTTTTCACAGCTTTTTGTAAGGCCTCCTCGGACAGTCCTTTTTTTTTTTTTTTTTTTTTTTTTCATTTCTTTTCCATGGGGATGGTCTTGATCCCTGTCTCCTGTACAATGGCACGAACCTCAGTCCATAGTTCATCAGGCACTCTATCTGTCAGATCTAGGCCCTTAAAACTATTTCTCACTTCCACTGTATAATTATAAGGGATTTGATTTAGGGCATATCTCAATGGCCTTGTGGTTTTCCCTACTTTCTTCAATTTAAGTCTGAATTTGGCAATAAGGAGTTCATGATCTGAGCCACAGTCACCTCCTGGTCTTGTTTTTATTGATTGTATAGAGCTTCTCCATCTTTGGCCGCAAAGAATATAATCAATCTGATTTCGGTGTTGATCATCTGGTGATATCCATGTGTAGAGTCTTCTCTTGTGTTGCTGGAAGAGGGTGTTTGCTATGACCAGTGCATTTTC
>SJYX01017568.1:185507-218227 GCA_006410675.1 Oreotragus oreotragus | reverse complement strand
AGAAAGAATGAAGGGATGGATCCAAAGCAAAAACAATACCCAGTTGTGCATGTGACTGGTGATAGAAGCAAGATCCAGTACTGTAAAGAGCAATGTTGCATAGGAACCTAGAATGTCAGGTCCATGAATCAAGGCAAATTGAAGTGGTCAAAGAAAAGACTGCAAGGGTGAACGTTGACGTTCTAGGAATCAGTGAACTAAAATGGACTGGAATAGGTGAATTTAACTCAGATGACCATTGTATCTACTACTGCGGCCAGGAATCCCTCAGAAGAAATGGAGTAGCCATCATGTCAACAAAAGAGTCTGAAATGCAGTACTTCGAATGACTGAACTGAACTGAATATCAGTTCACTGAAGTGGGAGAAAATATTTTCAAATTACACACCCGATAAAGTATTTTTTACACATGAAAAAAAAAAGTCTCAAAAATCAGTATAAAATAGTTTTAAAAACCCAATTGAAAATTTACATGAAAATAGAACCAAAAATTAGCAAATTTTACTAATGAAAAAATATGAATGGTAAATAAGCACAAGAAATGTTAGGCCACATATAACATTGGAATTTTAACAACCTGAAGGAAAGAAGATATATTCTTTTAAAATTGAATTAACTTGGAGATGTTTTAGAAATAATTTTGATCAGTTTTTATGTTAACATTATTCTTAAGCATTATTATATTACTCCTATGTATTATTTCCTTATTTGTATGAATTTTGATCATTTATATTTTCTGAAATTACATGATTTACACTTTTTTGCAAGTTTATGAGAACAGAGTTATATTAAATATTCTCCTTAGTGTAAAACTGAAAAATCACCTAACAGCCCTCATTCATTTCAAGTATTTCAAGTCTTTTTACCTTCTGTTCTTTTCCTACAGTCACATATTGAAATATTCAATATGAAAGTAGCATATGGTGTGCTACTACTATTAAGTCACTTCAGTCATTTTCGACTCTGTGTGACCCCATAGACGGCAGCCCAGAAGGCTCCCCTGTCCCTGGGATTCTCCAGACAAGAACACTGGAGTAGGTTGCCATTGCCTTCTCTAATGCATGAAAGTGCAAAGTGAAAGTGAAGTCACTCAGTCATGTCCGACTCTTAGCATTTAGTAACTCTTAAAAAACAACATCATAAGATATATTTTAAGGTTATTGTTTGAAAATTTGAAAATGAAAGTTTATGATATTGTCACATTCTAATATGTGATCTACACTGTGATGGAAATACATATTTTCTCCTAAAGCACCTCAATACTTTTCTTATCTGAAAGTTAACAAATATAGAACTTACCTTTTCTTCTAGCAAAACATTACCAGTGTTTTATCTTCCTAGAAGCAAAGGCATTACCAATGGTACTGATTCAGAGATGTCTAAAATTTCAATCTATCTATTTTTATTCTGTCAACAAGTTTTATTTATTTTTTGATAAATAAATTTTCAAGTGTGTAACTAATGAAAAATTTAGGTTGATGTTATCACATTAATCAAGACATTGTCACACTCACCAATTGTCTTGTATTAATATATTCAAGGTTATGCAAACAAAACCACTCTTAAATGAGTCTAAACAAATTTGTAAGGAAATAAACAGTAAAATCAAAGCCTTATGAACTACTTTTTGATAATGTGCTATTTCAGACTTAATGAAACACTTTCTAGGCAGACCAAAATATAGCAATTACAATGATGGGAAAACACAGTTTGAGAATTTCATTCATAATATCATTATTTACTATTGTCTTTTTGTCACTGGGCTGAACACTAAAAGAATATTCTCATTAACATGCATTGTCATATACTGTACTCTTTAAAAATCTGTAACATTTATTATATCCAGAATTTATCTTGAATTATATTTCTTTTGCCTCTTTGCATTAACAATTAATTGGTTATGAGGAGAATATACTATCTTAATATGCTTACAATTTTTTTCTTAATATCAATTCATACTTTAATTAGGGTTAGGGTTTGGGTTTCAGGCAGAAGAGCCTGGCAATCACAACTATATAAAATTCCATTGATGTTAAATTAATTTCTTCTGTCTATATTTTATTAGGAAACTAATATTGACTTTTGTGAGAATCTTGGTGATTTTTGTAAAATTTTCCTGTTTCAGGTTGATCAATAAAAGATAAATCAACCAACTATACTTATAGTTTATGAAATAATGGTAACTGGAGACTTTGTTAAAAAATTGTATCAAATTGAGTTGGCTTTTTAACTCCTTTTTGCTTAATTGCTTTGCCCAAAAGGTCAGAGGAATATAAACTACTCAGCTTGTAACTGTCATTAGTATCAACATGTAATATGAATAAAGCCCAAACTTCCAACTGCTTTGTGAAAATGTAAAGCTGCATCTTTTTAACTAAGTTAAATCATCATATGTCATTTCATGAATATGTATCAAAATTATCCCACATTTTGCTATCAAGTTTAAGACCTACATTAAATGTAGCACACTTAGATACAGATATGCTTTTGTGATTTAAGGGTAGAAATTGACTTTGCTAACCTTATCCTACTTTAAAATCAAAGCATGTATTGCAATTTAAACCATCAACAACTAACATTTAAAGGCTTTAAAAACATTTTTTGAAGAGAGAATGAACTGCAATGAAAAAAACCTGTGTAACTGAATCTGAATTGACTGGTTCCATTGGTTAGTGGAAAAAAGTTTACTATGAAAATTAAATTTAAAATTGTCTAGTTAAATGTAAGAATCTCTATTAAAGACTCTATTTTCAGATCTTATTTCAGCTTTGAAAGAAATTCTTTAGGGTAAAATGATGGATTTTGATGAATTTACCATTTTTTAAAATTTAACAAAATATTATATTAATATTAGTAATTGCAGTTTAAAAAATCAAACTTTAAATATCTGGTTTAAATAATTTCCATATGCCCTTTCTGTCCTTTGTTCTAATTTTTCTCCAACAAATGAAAAGTCACTCAGTCCTGTCCAACTCTTTTCGACCCCATGGATTGTACAGTGTGTGGAATTCTCCAAACCAGAATACTGGAGTGGATAGTCTTTCCATTATCTGGGGGATCTTCCCTGCCCAGGGATCGAACCCAGGTCTCCCACATTGCAGGCAGATTCTTTACCAGCTGAACCACAAGGAAGACCCTAGAATACTGGAATGGGTCACCTATCCCTTCTCCAGCGGATCTTCCCTACCCGACCCAGGAATTGAATTGAGGTCTCCCACATTGCAGGCAGATTCTTTACCACCTGAGCTATCAGGGAAGATAACAAATAACAAAGCTAAGCAATGTTGCAAGACTGAATTGCCAAGCAGTGTTGTGATAAAGAAAGAAACCCTTGGAACTGAAAGTAAAATATATTCAGTTTCTCCTGAAACAGGTGATACTTGTGAGCTATCAGATGTGAAAAGAAAAGAGCAATGAATTATGATGTAAAATTAACCTAATTCCATGTGAAATTTAAGATTATTTTCTCACTTTTCTGAGAAAATATTTTCTCAGAGTCAGTATTTTGAGGTTAATAATTTTAAAATTCCCAAGAATACCATAGAAATTGACTTTTTTCCTCCTAAAATTATCTTCTGAAAGAAAATGACTCATGTATAATGATACTTATACCCCAGACAGGCCCAGTTTAACTTTAACAGGAACTGATTATTCAGTGGATATAGTAGGTTCTATTAAATATACCAATTATTCAATTATAAAAAGAAACTTAAGCTAGGTCTTATACCTTGTCTTTTCAACTGTCTGGAGTTTAGAAATTTTTACTCATGGATATGTGATTTTTTTCTTACAGTCTCTATTATTTCCATTTATCAATAACTGGATTGTAGTGGTGGCTTTGCTTTTAAAATGTCATGAAAATAAAATTTAGTTAATTGGAGAATACCAGGAGATACATTATATACAAAATCAACTACATGTAATCATAATCATAATTGGTCTTTCATTTATTACTATATTCAGACCATAATAGAATGGCATGCTGGAGTCACTCAATATAGCACAGCTTTCACTATAATCCACATGATGTTTTATCTCAAACTTCATTAAGGCACATAAAGAATACTTTAAGCTTCTTAAAAGGTATAATTTATTTTATCATATGTTACCATCATTTTCTAGGACAAATTAATGATAAACTATTATCCATAATAATAATTTGCAAACATTTTTACTTATTCCATTAGATTTTTTCAGAATTCTGCAATTAAGAAAAAATTATGTATGGCTTCAAATTTTTACAACAATGTAAACATATTAAAAACTGTGTGATGATAGCTAGCAGAATCCTTTATTTCTGCACTTAATGCCTTTAGAATTATTTAAAATTTAGCTTGATACATTGATTCAAATTTTACAGAGCTGACTCAATGACACCATTTTACTTTATTATCCTAGTTAACCTTCCTTTNTGGCTTCAAATTTTTACAACAGCAGTGTAAACATATTAAAAACTGTGTGATGATAGCTAGCAGAATCCTTTATTTCTGCATTTAATGCCTTTAGAATTATTTAAAATTTAGCTTGATACATTGATTCAAATTTTACAGAGCTGACTCAATGACACCATTTTACTTTATTATCCTAGTTAACCTTCCTTTTAGAATCTAATGCTTCATTGTTGAAGGATGAATATTTGGGTATAATATTCACCACATTTTCCCAAATTTAGGTGGGATTTATTGTATCTAACTATCTCTGCCTATCACCTTTTTTTTTTTTATCATTTTAGCCATATATGTTTCTTTCAAGTCAAAATCAGATTTCTTGTTGTTGTTTAGTCATTAAGTCATGTTCTACTCTTTTGCAACTCCGTGGACTGTAGCCTCCCAGGCTCTTCTGTCCATGGGATTTCCCAGGCAAGAATACTGGAATGGGTTGACATTTCCCTCTCTGGGGGATCTTCCTGACCCAGGGATCAAACCCACAACTCCTGCCTTGGCAGGCAGATTCTTTACCACTGAGTCACCAGGAAACCCAATTAGGTCACAATAAATTGCTAATGAGTATATGGTTATATTCAATAACATATTCCATTTAATAAATCAGTTTGATCCATATCATCTGTCAATTTCTAAAAATTTACAAAGATTTTGAAATGAATAAATAAATTCTGCTGAAAATTGGAAATATTAAAGAATCATCATTACTACTACAAGATATCTTAGTATTGAGAATTTTCATGCATACTTAGATGTGTGCTACACTTAGCTACCCCATGGACTGTAGCCTGCCAGGCTCCTCTCTCCATGGGATTTCCCAGGCAACAATACTGGAGTGGGCTGCCATTTCCTCCTCCAGAGGGTCTTCCCAACCCAGGGATTGAAGTCACATCTCTTGTGGCTTCTGCATTGGCAAGCAGATTCTTTGGCACTGAGCTACCTTGGAAGTCCACTGATGAGTAGAAATAAATATTCATAGTGAATTCCATTTGACAGTCATAATCTCCTAAGTTATTACATTGATATGGCTTCCTTCATAGCTCAACTGTTAAAGAATCCTCCTGCAATGTGGGAGACCTGGGTTTGATCCTGGGTTAGGAAGATCCCCTGTAGACGGGAAAGGCTACCCAATCCAGTATTCTAGCCTGGAGAATTTCATGGACTGTATAGTCCATCGGGTCGCAAAGAGTCCAACACAACTGAGCAACTTTCACATTGATAAGATGAACACTTCTGTAAAGACTGATGTATAGTACAATTAACAGTGCCTATAGAATGTAACAGAGAAGGCAATGGCAACCCACCCCAGTACTCTTGCCTGGAAAATCCCATGAATAGAGGAGCCTGGTAGGCTTCAGTCCATGGGGTTGCTAAGAGTCAGACACAATTGAACGACTTCACTTTCACTTTTCACTTTCATGCACTGGAGAAGGAAATGGCAAACCACTCCAGTGTTCTTGCCTGGAGAACCCCAGGGATGGTGGAACCTGGTGGGCTGCTATCTATGGGGTCGCACAGAGTCAGACACGACTGAAGCCACTTAGCTGCATCAGCAGCAGCAACATAGAATGTAAAACTATGTTTCTTTAGTAGATTTAGCAAGACTAATAAATAAATGATATAATTTAACACTCCATTATGAACTAAATTTTGTGTCCTCCAGAAATTCAAATGATGAAGCCCTAATCCTTTGTAAAAGATAAACTAAGGCTCATTAATATTGTGTATATTTGAACAAAAATCAATTCATATTTTGTAGCATCCAATTTGGCTGATGGAAGGAGTTCCCAGGAGCTGACCAAAATGGAAGATTTTTGTAACCAGAAAGGAACAGGAACAAGCAAGTTACACTAGGCCAAAAAATTGGGTTGGTTATTGCAAGGTTAATTTCCTTTAGGGAATGGCAGAGGTCATCAGGCAGCTGACCTAAGTAGTGCTGATTAGGTAATTCCTGATTGGCTAGTTTAACATTCCATTTCTGGGAGAAGCAATACTGTAATTAAGTCTCAATTTGGTGTTGTGGAGCTTAGCATTAGTGACTCCATTTGGGGCCTTTGGGAGGTAATTAAGTCTAGATGAGATCATGAACATGGAGCCCCCAGAATGAAATTAGAGTCCTTATAAGAAAAGGAGGAGAAACTAGAGTGTTCTCTCTCTGCTATCTGAGGACACAGAAAAATGGCAGCCATCTGCAAGCCAGGAGGAAAGCTGTCACCAGAACATGACTTGCTAGTGCTCTGATCTCAGACTTCTATTCTCTAAAAGCGTGAAATAAGTTTCTGTTGTTTAAAGTCACTCAGTCTGTCATTTCATTATAACAGCCCAAGCAGACAAAGGCAATCTCCAAGAGTAAGTTTGTTTTTCCTTGAAGAAGATATAATATCTCTATCCCTGTCTGACTTCCAGGATTGTGTTGCAAATATCAAATTAATAAATATTTGAAATTAAGCAGTTATATATACTTTCTAGTTGAGAACCTTAATGTCATTCAAACATTGATGAATGCACTGAGATAGAAAAGGCATCTAAATAAAGTGCAAGTTGCTCAGTCGTGTCCAACTCTTTGCAACCCCATGGACTATACAGTCCATGAAATTCTCCAGGCCAGAATACTGGAGTGAGCAGCTGTTCCCTTCTCCAGGGGATCTTCCCAACCCAGGGATCAAACCCAGGTCTCCTGCATCGCAGGCAGAGTCTTTACCAGCTGAGACACAAGGAAAGCCCATTTAAAGAAAAGTTAAATATAAAGGGTTGACATATCTTTTTATAAACTTATTTTGGTCATGGTATTTTGTCATTTATGTCATTTTACATTGTTCTCTATCATCAGTTTTACCAGTTATTTTTAACCTCTGCCGCCTCCAAAGTATGCCAGTAACTTATTTCATTATTTTTTCCCTGGTAACCCTTGCCCTTATCATTTCAATTTCAACCAAACTGAACTAGTTATTTTTTTTTTGTTAAATGTTTCTCAAAAGAATTGTATTGCTAGCTGTTTCACATAAGCATTCATGGTTTGAGACCCATGGAGGTGTATTAGATGAATGCTAATTGATCTAATTTTCATCATTGCTTCATTTACTGGAAGGGAAATATAAGTAATTGATCATTAAAAATAAAACATAGTATATTTTAAAAACATCTAAAGGTAATTACTACTCAAATATGAATGAAAATTAGAATAAATTACTGTGCAAAAAAAAATGGGAAATGACCAACTAAAATTGATTAATGAAGAATGATCCAGGAAATAAATAAAATAAGAAAATGATAGAAAAACATAACATATACAAATTAAAAATAAAGTCTCAGAAGTGTTTGGATATCTTCAATTTGCTCCTCTATATCCATTCTCTAATTTTCCTGGTCTTTACCATGTCTCTGAGCAAAAGGAACCTGACGTGTATCCCAAGCTCACTTGCAATCTGACTTCCAAATGTGTAGACTAGTGGGGACCATTGGAGGAGACACCTTTGGAGGAAGGAGGAGACGCCTTTGTAGGAAGGAGAAGAAGGAGAAGGACTGGGGTTGTTGTAATTATTACCCTGGCTAAATTCCTGCAGTAGTGCCCTCAGAGTTTCTTTCCTCTCAGGTTCCCTCACCCGCTCAAATATTTTGTTCAGCTGAGCACTCCACAACTGTTAGTTCCAGGAAAATACAGTGTTGCTTGCCTTTTCCTCATATCTTACCCATGTCTTTGACACTGGCATTACAGTTATTCAGCTTTCCTCAAGTATTCAATCTGTGGTTGCTGTCTCATTCATGGGGGAAACCCATTTAATACAGCAGATGAATAATCAGAGCCCTATTAAGGAAGCAAAGTCACAAGTCAAATGCAACCTTATTTGATAAGTGAAGAAATGCAATATATTAATTCTGTATCACTGGAAATAAAATAATAATGAAAAGTTGAATATAAATAGGTGAATAATATATGTCAGGAAAATAATGACCAAAAAAGAAAATATTAAAAAATTAAAATAGTCAAAATGAATATCAGGGTCAAAATTTTTCTATAAACCTGAGAAAATATAATAGATAACATTAGATAATTGAATGTCATAATTAACTGCTTTATGATTAAGTCTGTGTAGGGTTGCTAGATTTAACAAATACAAATGCATTCACTCAATTAAATTTGAATCACAGATAAACAACTAATACATTTTAATAAAATATGTCCCATTTTCACTGTTTAAAATTTAAATTTACCTGGTATCTTAGTTTATTCAGACTGCTATAGCAAAATACCATAGACTGAGTGAGGGTCCATGGTCAGACAGAGTAAAAGAGGGAAATCCAGAAGGACCACACATTTTGGTTGATACCTGTCCTGAAAGCAGACAAAGAGAGGTGAGGAAAGGTGGGAACCTCTTACATCTGAAGGTAATCTGTTGCTCATTATACTCTCACTACAATAAAATTAGCCTTGCAGATAAGAAGTACCCATCATGCACAATGCCATGACACTTCTGATCTAAGATAAATAAGAACAAAAATCCCTCCTCCCTTCCAGGAGATGGAGCTTGGATGAAAATCAGGGAATATGACCCCCAAACTTCTCCTTCCCCTGTGAATATTCCACCCATTCATTTGTGTGCCCCTCACAACCAGTTTGCCAAAGAAACGCAGGGCAGCAACTCCTCACCTGCCTGCCTGTTAAGCGGTTTATTCTCAGTTCTTACTATACATTTGCCTTTCCTATAGGGATTTCTCCTTTCTTATAGAGTCTTCTTTTCCACTTAGAGAAGGTCCTTTAATGTTTCTTTTTGGGTAGGTTTAGTGTTGATGGAATGGAGAAGGTAATGGCACCCCACTCCAGTACTCTTGCCTGGAAATTCCCATGGGCAGAGGAGCCTGGTAAGCTGCAGTCCATGGGGTCGCGAAGAGTCAGACACAACTGAGCGACTTCACTTTCACTTTTCACTTTCATGCACTAGAGAAGGAAATGGCAACCCACTCCAGTGTTCTTGCCTGGAGAATCCCAGGGATGGGGGAGCCTGGTAGGCTGCTGTCTATGGGGTCTCACAGAGTCGGACACGACTGAAGTGACTTGGCAGCAGCACCAGTGTTGATGGAAACCTTTTAGGTTTTTGCTTGTCTGACAATTTCTTTGCCTCTCTATTCTAAACGATAATCATGCTGGGCAGAGTATCCTAGGTTACAGGTTCTTCCCTTTTAGCACCTTGAATACATCACATCACTCCCTTCTAGCCTGCAAAGTGCATTTGGCAAAATCACCTGATAACCTCCGGGGAATTCATTTTCCATGACTCTGTTTTTCTCTTGCTGCCTTTATAGTTCTCTCTTTGTCTTTACTTTTTCCAGTTTTACTTACATGTACCTTGGTTTAGGTCTGTGTTTGTGTTGAAGTGTTTATTGTAAGGCACCAGACAAGGAGCTCTGACCATCTAATTCTCAAAAAAGTCTGAACTTCCTGATTGTATTCACAGATGAATTTTGAAAGGCATAGTGGGAGCAGAGGAAGGTGCAGTCCCAGGATGTGTGATTAGCTCATATACAATTCTCTGATTGGTTGATGGTGAAGTAACATGCCCATCCCTGGATCCAGAGGATCCCCTGGAGAAAGGCATGGTGACCCACACCTGTATTCTTGCCTAGAGAATCCCCCTGGACAGAGGAGCCTGGAGGGCTACAGTCCATAGGGTCTCACAGAGTTGGACATGACTGAAGTAACAGCACAGATGCAGGACACGTCGAAAGGATTAGCATTATCAATTCTCAGGCTGCAGAAGGTCTGGGGGTTAAGTGCTCATGGCCATCAATTAGTCAACCTTTTACATTTGGTGGGAGTTTTAGTGTTTGTAAAATGACTCAAGAAATGTACATCAGATGCTGTTATCTAAGTTCAGTTCAGTTCAGTTTAGTTTAGTCTCTCAGTCTTGTCTCTTTGCTACCCTGTGGACTGCACGCCAGGTTTCCCTGTCCATCATAAACTCCTGAAACTTGCTCAAGCTCATGTCCATTGAGTCAGTGATGCCATTCAACTGTCAGGGGAGTTTGTAATTTCCTCGGTCTGTCTTGCTGCATCAAAAATTTGAAGGGACAGATGGACCAGTGGTACAGCTCACTTTTATTTGGCAAACAAAGGAAAATACATCCCTTAAGCATGAGGTTGAGCCAACCTAAAAAACACGAAGAGAAGAGAGGAACTCAGCTCAATTTGGCTCCTCTCTTTTTATGTGCTTTTTTCTCCTCCCCCTGAGCCTGCCATATGTAAATTGGGCTAGCCAGGAGGGCTGTTTGTTTTACCTGAGGTTCTCACTCCAGTCCTCTGATCTTCCTTTGTTTTATTTTTGTGGGCTTTTCCTTCTTTGTCTTTTAGCCACTGCCATTCTGGACTCCTTTTTCCTATTCTAACTACCTAACATTCCCCTCTAAAGAGATGGGAGGCCCAATTCTTTGGGAATAGGGATGTTGAGGTCTTTCTGGCTACTTCCTTCTGTACTGGGATGGTGAGGGGCATTGGATCTCCCCCTCTTACTAGTCTCAAGCCTGAGAATCCTTATGGTGGAGTCCATCTAAAGGTGAGTGATATTTTCCATGGTTGAGTGTAGTTTTACATATCCTTGTTGTACTGGCACTGCATGTTGTAGCTTGTTGACCTGGGCAGAGACAAAATGGGTTAGACAATTGAAAATACATGAAGCAATCATAAGCAGCATCAATATAATGATAACAAGGATTAGTAGGGACATTATCCAACTCCAAATTCTCCATCACCAAGAGAAGGATTCCCCCAAAGAGAGATTGTAGTCACCCCTGAGAACTCTCCAGCTCTTTCTCTGAGATTCTCTAGGATCTGAAATTTTTTTTTGAAGACTGTGAGATTTTCTTTAACTTATCTGGAGGTATTTACCCAGAAACAACATGTCTCATTCAAGATGGCTCAAGTCCCTCCTTATTCAGGAATCAGGAGATCTATCTCCTGTCTATTTTGGAGTACAACCCCTTCCAAACTGTGTTGGCTCTTTTTCAGCTATCCTGAGATATCTTATCCCCAGAAACTTGATGTTGGGAGTGATCATTAGAATGGCACTTATTTGTATTCCTGAATAGGTATCTGAGATTCCTAAGGGGTTCACAGGTGTACTGAGTATCCTCTTCTGTTTTCTTCCATGGCTTGATTTGTGAGTAGTGGATCCAGGAGTCTTGTCCTGGTACCCTGAGTGCTGTGGGAGTAGAAAGTATTACAGGGTAGGAGCCCTTCCATGTGGGATGTAGCTGAGCCTTTGGGGACCCACCTTTCCAGACTTTAATTAAGACATAAGTCTCTGGAACATATAGTGTTAGCTCTTTAGAATCTTCTGGGTCCTGGTTGACACTCCACAAGTCTATATCCTGTTGGAATTGCCCAATGGCTGCAGTATAAGATGGGAGGGTCTGAGCCTCTGGGTCTAGAAGAGGTCATTGACATAAACAAAAGGTCTCTCATATAGTATCTCATAAGGACTAAGACCAACCTGTTCCTTAGGGGCAATATAGGTGTGGAGGAGAGCTACTGATGAAGCCTCCTTCCATCCCAGAGAGGTTTCCTGGGTTATCTTTTTTATCAGTGATTGTAAGAATTGGTTGGCTCTTTGCTCTTCCTGAAGACTGAGACCCCCAGGAACAGTGGGGATAATAAGTAAATGCCCAATGCTTTAGAGACCCTCTTTGCCAATAAAGGTCTGTCTAGGCAAGGCTGTAAAGAAAGCTGACTTCTAAAGGATTGATGCTTTTGAACTGTGGTGTTGAAGAAGACTCTTGAGAGTCCCTTGGACTGCAAGGAGATCCAATGAGTCTATCCTAAAGGAAATCAGTCTTAAATGTTCATTGGAAGGAATGATGTTGAAGCTGGAACTCCAATACTTTGGTTACCTGATGAGAAGAGATGACTCATTTGAAAAGACCCTGATGCTGGGAAAGATTGAAGGTGAGAGGAGAAGGGGACAATAGAGGATGAGATGGTTGGATGGCATCACCGACTCAATGGGCATAAGTTTGAGTAAACTCCAGGAGTTTGGTGATGGACATGGAGGCCTGGCGAGCTGCTGTCCGTGGGGTTCCAAAGAGTCAGACATGAATGAGCAACTGAACTGAACTGAACTGGGTGACATTAGAAGTAAATGATATCCCATTGTCACTTTTTAATGACCTGGGCAGACTAAATCTCTTTTTTTAAAAAATCAATTTTTTTACCACCTCCTCAGCCTTCTCAATCTGGGTAGGAAAGCCTTCAATCCATCCTTTGAATGTACCTATCATGACTAATAGTGGTATTTATACCCTTTAGAACTGGCATCTGGGTGAAGTCCATCTGCCAGTCCTCTCCTGGGTAGGTCCTATGCCATTGGATGGGATGGCCAGCTGGGGTCTTTGAGTTCCTTGGGGATTGTTTAATTGGCAAGTGGGATAAGACAAGACCACTTACCTTACAGTCATTTGTAGACCTGTTCCTCTGAAGGATCTTTCTAATAATCTTTGGAGGGCCTTCTCCCCTAAATGTGTAGTGGCATGTAAGGAGTTAACCAACTTCCATTGGAGGTTACCAGGTGAAAAAAGGATTCCCTCCTTTTGGAACCACCCCATATGATCTTCTTGAAAGCCCTCACTCTTAGCTTTAAGAGTCTCACCTTCAGTATATGAAGGAGTTTCTGGCAAATTAATCTGTGGAACTAAGGTGGCAACCCTTGTTAGGTCATTGTTCTGTAATACTCTCTCTTAGCTGCCTGATCAGCTGCTTGGTTATCTCATGTCACTTCTGTGCTCCCTTTTTGGTGTCCTTTACAATGGAAGACTGAAACCTCAGTGGGCAGATAGACTGCCTCCAAGAGCCCAAGAATTTAATCATCATCTTTGATTGAGGACCCTCGGGTGGTCAAATGACCTTTTCTTTCCAAATAGCAGCATGTGCATGTAGCACCAGAAAGGTATACTTGAAGTCAGTATAAATGGCTACTCTTTCTCCTTTTCCCAGCTATAAAGCTCAAACCAGGGCTATGAGCTCAGCTAATTGGACTGAAGTACTTGATGGCAAAGGTTTAGCCTCTATGGTCTCAAAATTGAAGAGCATATCCAGGTTTTTTTCCATCCAAGACAAAGCTGCTTTCTTCAGTGTACCAAATTTCCTCAGGATTGGTCAGATGATCTTCTGACAATCCCTCTCAGGGTTTAGTCCAGTGGTTATAGTTTGGATACTCTTTGGCCCAATACCCCACCTTTCTACAGATTAGGCATTTGCCTGGTACCTTGTCCTTGAAGTACTCAGGGTTTAGTCCAGTGGTCCAAAATTTCTAGGCAAGAGTGAAGGGGGAGAGAGCCCTTGGGGGTAGGCAGGAGGAAAGCTTGGTTAGGAACATCACAAGGGGATATAGTCAGGCCTAGATTCTCCATGAGCATTACTTGATGTCTGAGGATGCTTTGATCATACATCCATAAATGGCCTCTCCCATTTGGGAGTTGTTTCACTTGGTGGCTGGCAAAAATACTTAGTTTACTCCCAAGAGAAATTTAAAGCATCTTTTATAAGAACTCCAATAGCTGCAAGATTTTGAAGGCAGGAAAAATCTCTTTCCAGTAAAGGGAGTAGAACCCCCAGGGACCACCAGAAACTGGTGGGAGAATGTTTTTCATTCTCATCAACAAAGAAGTGCTTGGGTGAATCTTTTAGTAATTGTTTTCCCTGTAGCATCCAATAGGGTACAGGTTTGAGAGGAGAAGGCTCCAGAGTAGGTCAGGACAGAGCAGGTAGTCCCTGTGTCAAGCAAGAAATTCTCGGACCTACCTGCCACATCCTGTTGTACCCTTGGCCCCAGCCCCATGATGTTTTTCTGTGACAGGTGGGCTGGCTGGAGAGGGGCACTTCAGTCCTGTTGAACCATCATGAGAGAAGACTTGGCACTTGACCTTGAGGCTCTTGGGTCCACAGGGAAGAGTGCTGGCCAATGTCCCAGTTGATGGGATTTGTAGCAAGGTATTTTAGGAAATTTGTTATAGTTTGGATACTCTTTGGCCCAATACCCCACCTTTCTACAGATTAGGCATTTGCCTGGTACCTTGTCCTTGAAGTACTCAGGGTTTGCCACAGGGCTTCCCTGGAGGGCAGTCAGCATCTGGGCATGCCTTGTCTCTTTCCTTTTCTCCCTTTCCTGGGCCTTGGCCTCCCTCTCCTTTTCTCTGTTATAAAAGGTCGTTGGTGGCTGTCTAGACCATCTCATCTAAAGACGCAGCAGAGTCCTGCTGCTATAGCTGTTGTAACATTATCCTGATGTCTGATGCACACTGGGACAGGAATTTGTCCTTTAAAATCACCTGTCCCCCGTAAGAGTCTAAATCCAGATTGGTAAACTTTTGGAGGGCCTCTTTTAGCCATTCCAGAAAAGCAGTGGAGTTCTTTTTGGGCTCCTGAGTTATTGCTGAGACCCAGGCATAGCTGATTACTTTTTGCTGGGCTACTTTTACTCCTCCCTTTACACAGATCAGAAAATGAACCCTTTCCCAGATGTGTTCAGGGTCCTTATAATTCCAACTAGGATCTGAGGAAGGGACCACAGTTTTCCCTTCTGGGTATTTATTGCTTGGCATGTGAAGCCCCATAGCACACCTTTGGGCTTCCTTTAAGACCCAAGCATGCTCAGCATCAGATAAAGTTTGACTAAATATGACCATGATGTCCTTCCATGTCAAGTCAAAAGCCAAGGTAATGTGTTAGAATACATCTATGCATTTGCTTGTGTCATCTGTATAGCTTCCCAGGTTTTGTTTGATCTGTCTAGTTTTAAGAGGGAGAAGGGCTTATGGACCTGGGTTGGTCTGAATTCTCCTCCAGTTTCAACTAAGGGACATACTCGAGTTGGCTTTTGTGGAGGGAGTGCTCCCAAATATGGGGGCACATTTGGATGCAAGAAAGGAGCACCAGGCAACTTGGGAGCTGTGGCAGGTGAGCCTTCATTGGGGGGCTTCCTTCTCTTGCTTGTCTGTGCTTAACACCATTTGCCTAGTAGGCTCACTTTTAGGGCTTACAACAATCCCATACTTAAGACAGAGTTCCTTCATACCTCTTAGTCAGAAGAAAATTTGGACATAGAGGATCTCTGTTCATTTCCCTTGTGTTTTGCAGAATAAGTCTGTCCACAGGATGGTATTGTAATTTAAACTCCCATCCTCAGGCCAGTGTTCCTTATCCCCCTAGAGGATACCATGGCCACACAGTGACACAAAATAATTTTTGGCACCTTCTCCTTAGAGTTAGAGGATCAAACAGCTTCCAGTTATCAAGGATGCATCTCAAGGATGTCTGTTGGGAAGTGAATTGGTTATTTCCCATCTGAAAGACAGTGATGACAGGGAGGAAAAGAAAAAAAAAAAAAACTAATAGGTCTCCTTAGTGAGTCTTTCTGAAGATTATCCTACCCAGTACTGTTGCAACCTGAGAGCCAGGCATTCCGGGGTCAAGGTTATGACCTGCCCTGTGCAGGCTGAGACATAACAGCCTCCTGGAGATCAAATTCCTGGCAGGTTGAGGCAGGTCAGCCTCCCAAGAATTGTGTTCCTGGGCAGGTCGAGGCAGATTGAACTCCTGGAACCCCAGGCTGGAGTTGGGTGTCCCAAAGGTCTCCAGCATGACCAGCGATGGTTAGAATTAAGGGATTGTAATTTTATTTCATTGCTGGTTTGTCCACCACAGATGGGAATAGATACCATGATGTAAAGCAATCCATGTTTGTGCCCTGAGACTGGGAACTTGGTAAAACACCCAGAAGCCTAATCCTCTTATTGCTCTGAATGACTGTAAGTCACTGATTTCTTCCCCTAGTCCTCCATAAGAGCAGTTTAAGGTGTTTCCAATAGTAAATATTTCATTGTCATAGACACACTTTAGGTAATAGGAGAAGTAATGACAAAGGAGCAGGTTATCTGGTCCTGTTAGGGGCATTAAGAGTATTTTAATAATAGGCGGGTTGGAGCAATGTTGCCTACAAAGGGGCAGGGTCCTGGTTGTAGGAGTTAGTAAATTGCTTAAGGACAAATTGATGAGGCAACAGATCAGATTTTCCATAAAAATGGAATGGAGATTTGAATCAGGGGATATGTTTGTAACTTTAGGAGAAGGGTTGTAAGAGTTTCTGCCCAAACGGCCTGCAGGGCTAACTCCCAAAGTGGCAAACATCCCTGGAACCTTAATTGCCCTTAAAGGGATGCCACCAACAGATGAATTTCTAACAGGCATTGTGGCCTGTCACCTGCCCTAGCAGGTTCACTGAGATATGCTGTTGCTGCACATGTTGCAGGAAACGTGGAGGATGAAGGTGTCAATATCTAGAGGGATTGGATATTATATAGTATTTCCCTCCCAAGGTCCAGCTATTTTCTGGTTGTCCCTCCAGAAGTTTGTAAAGGCAAAATTGTGGGCCTGGAAGGGGCTCAGGAAAAGAGCATGAAACAGGAAGGAAGGGGGCAGAGCACAACTTTTGAAATAATGACACAGCCCAAAGGTATAAAATAAACCAATTAAAATCAAATAGTTCCAAGATTAAAATTCAACTAAACAAGTACAATTCAAGTAAACTTTGATCCTCACTCTGCAAGGTAAATGACACACCCAAAGGTGCCAGGAAAGTTCCAAGTTCCAAGTGAAAGTGAAAGTTGCTGAGTCATGTCCAATTCTTACAATCCCATGGACAGTATAGTCCATGGGATTCTCCAAGCCAGAATACTGGAGTGGGTAGCCTTTCCCTTCTCCAGGGTATCTTCCCAGTCTAGGGATCGAACCCAGGTCTCCCACATTGCAGGCAGATTTTTTTACTAGCTGAATCAGAGGAGAAGCCTCAAGGCATTGTCAAAAGACTGAGGAGTGGGTGGTTCTCCAATTATTAGAATGGTCCTCCCACTCATTAGCATATGAAATTACCCATCTTAGTAAAACTAACCATACCCCATTCCATGGCCAAAACACTTGCCCTCTGCAATGGCCCATACCCTGTGGAGTGTGCTTCTCTCTAAATCCGAACAAATCCACTTTTTAACTATTGCTGTGTCTCTCACTCAATTTTTTTCAATGAGACATCAAGAGCCTGAGCTTCATTAGGTCCTGAAATCAGGCACTGTGGGTTTTGTTCAGGCTCAAGTCCTGGAAGAGAGGAGCAGAAGGATGGGAGGAAAAAGCAGTGGGGAAAATGTGCCGAGGAAACTGAGGCTGAAATGTGTGAGCTTTCCGCCAAGTTTGTTTTTACTGTCCTAGTTTTCAGCATGCTGGGCTTCTTGTCACTTCCCCGGTGCTGGGTTTTCTTCACATTCAGCATCCACTGTGGGAACTTTCACCTAGCTGGGCTTCTACTATGCTTGGCCTCTACCTCATGGGGGCCGAGCCAACGTTTTTTCAGCCAGGTTAAATCTGAATCACAGCACCATAGATGTCAGGGGAGTGTGTAATTTTCCTAGTTCTGTCTCACCACAGCAAAAATTTAAAGCAAAGAATGGACCAGTGTTACAGCTCAATTTTAATTGGCAAGCAAAGGAAAACACACCCATAAGACATGAGGGCGGGCCGAACCAAAAGGCGTGAAGAGAGTCCTCTGGTTCAATTTTGGCTCCTCTTTTTATGTTTTTTCTCCTTCCCCAGAGCCTGCCCTATGTAAATTGGGCTAGTCAGTAGGGCTGTTTTTTTGTTTGTTTGTTTGTTTGTTTGTTTGTTTACCTAATGTTCTCACTCTGGACCTCGGACATTCCTTTGTTCTATTTTCATCGACTAGTCCCTTCTTCGTCTTTTAGCAACCGCCATTCAGAACTCCTTTTTCCTATTCTAACTATCTAACATGACCATCACATCCTCTGCCATCCCTTTCTTCTCCTGCCTTCTATCTTTTCCAGCATCAGGGCTTTTCCAAGGAGTCAGTTCTGTGCATCAGGTTGACAAATTATTGGAGTTTCAGCTTCAGCATCAGTCCTTCCAATGAATATTTAGGACTGATTTCTTTTAGGATTGACTGGTTGGATCTCCTTGCTGTCCAAGGGACTTTCAAGAGTCTCCTCCATCACCACAGTTTAAAAGCATCAGTTCTTAGGTGTTCAGCTTTCTTTATAGTCCAACTCTCATATCTACACATAACTGATGGAAAAATCATAGCTTTGATTAGACAGACCTTTGCCAGCAAAATAATGTCTCTGCTTTTTAATATGCTGTCTAGGTTTGTCATAGTTTTCTTCTAAGGAACAAGCACTCTGAAGCAAGTACTTCAGAGAGGAGCTAAAGACTCTGTGAATATCATATGGTTGATTTACTGTTTGAGTTGTTACTAGTTGTCTTGGCCTGACTGTAATTTTTGTCGCTACATGTTCACATCCTTTCAGTCGTTAATTCTTGAGCCAGGCTTCTGTGTTTCAAGGGAGACCTGGGAGACTACAATTTTCTACAAATAAGAACCAGGCAGAGGACATGGGTAAGGATGTCTTTCCCAAAAGGGCCCAGTGAGTCCTTGCTAGGTTACAGTATGGCAACAAACCTATTTGTTTTTCTTTTTTGTATAAGTGAGTAGGTATGCTATATATATTATGTCACTGATTATTAGCAATTTAATGATAACTGAAATTATTATGTGCAGGCAAAATTCAATTAAATAAATATCTATAAATTCATTCATTTACTCTAAATTTGCTTCAAACTCAAAGTAGATATTAATAGGGGAAGTTTTTCCATCTAAGTTTAGTTTTATTCTCATGAAAACAAACAAACAAATTAAAACTTCATTTAAATTGAAATGGCCTCACATGCCATTATATTATTAGTATTATGAAATATTAAATATTTCATCCTTCATATATTTTGGTTATTATCATAAAAGGCATGTTTTTAAACACTTGAAATCCACTTTGCATTACTTAGATGTTTCTTTAGATTCTTTATACTTGCCATGAAAAATGAGCATCATAAAACATCTGTGTACATAATAGAGTATGATTTTTAAATAGCCACTTTAGATAAACTGCACTATCAGAATCATTCTCTGTGAATAATTTTAAAATGTGTGGTAATCAACCGTACAACTACTACAAACGAAGGTTATGCTTAGACACAAAAATATTCAAGTGTCTAGATTTAAGCAAAACCTAAACCTTTGACAGAAGACAATAAAATAACTAAGCACATGCCTCCCTTCGGCTTTTGTAATATTTTTTCATGCATCAATAAAAACTTTTCAGCGAAGTAATAGAATAAAACATAATTAGAAAATGGCAGTCAATTACTCTTGGAAGTATTTCTGTTTATCACTATTAAAATGCTGCTAAGCCTAGAGACAAATGGTATGTGAGTGTGCATTTGTCAGATAAGAGTTCTGAATAATTAGTGCTCTTAAGATTAGCATAAGTAGCCTAAGGGAGTATTCATACATAAAATAAGTCAAGAAAGAGGTTAAAAAGAGAAAGGAAGTAAAATAACACCTATATAGTTGCTCAGAATACTTTTTATATTTGTATATTTATTTAGAATGAAAATATAAAACTGATTCCTCTTTTCTATTTTTTTTTCTGACACAATTTGTCCATATTCCACATAATAAACACATTTTAATGTGGTTTAATTCACTTATACCATATTTTCTGAACCAATAACTCTTGGTTATTTTTCAATGAAAAATGGTGTTGGGGAGCAAATTTTCACACCCTAAAATATATCTCATTGACATATTAATGTCATTCATCTAGCTTTTTTTTTTTTTTTTCCTGAAAAACAGTTCACATGGAAGGACTAGGAAAACCAAGTAGGAGTTACCGTTTAGTAAGAACATTTATATTTGTAAGGGAAATTTCCACTTGTAGGGGTGTCTTTCTGTAACTGGAAGAGGTGAATGACCAAATCTCTTGAAGATCTGTATCCATGGAGAAGATGGAGACTTCAAGTGGCATCAGAATCACCCTTGTTTACTGTTCTTTTCCTGATAACCTCCCATAACTGATTCTCACCAGGACTCAACATCCTCTTTTTATCTCTAGCTGAGGAATGTATTTAAGGTGAGGACTTTGGCTGGTTTGGTGAGTTAGTATTTCTGAGTATCACCCATGCATACATGTTATGAAATTTTTGTTTTATTTTCTCTTGTTAATCTGGCTCATGACAATTTAATGTTTAGACCAACCAGAAGAACCTAGAAGGGTAGAGGAAAATTTCTTCCTTTGTGCTAATGATCACATCAATTTTAAATTTTTTAAAAATTTATCCACATCATACTGATCTCAACTTGACTCAGTGTGCATCAGCTTGAAACAGGGCTTTGACTCCTGGCCAGAGATTGAGGTTGGGTTTTGGTGGTGAGAGCACTGAATCTTAGGCACTACACCAGTGGTCACTAATGGGGCCTGGCTCTTCAACTTTACAGAAAAAATTTCCGACAAAGACAGAAAGTAGTGAACAGGTAAAGTGTCTAATAGAAAGGGGGGGGGGGAATATATATATATACACACACATATAGTACATGTGGATAGACATGTGAGTAAACTCAGAGAGAGAGAGAGAGTTGAGCACTTGTGGTAGTTTGAATTACTTTTATTGTGCATTTCTTCCAGATTTCCTTTGAACAATCATCTTGCTTTGCCTGAGTCTGAGTCTGTATTTGGTATGTCTCGGGTTCCTCCCATGTGTGTGTACACATCTCTTAGAGACATGGATTCTAGCAAATAGGCCTCTGGATAGTTGACATAACTTACTGTGAGGTGACAAAACTTACTGTTGCAATTCAGAGTTCCTAGCTGAAATTATCAGAATGCACTTTTTCTTGATTTTAACAGGAAAAAAAAAATGTATTAAAAGATATTAATTCACAAAATTTCTTGGAAAAATATCTCCAGACTTAGATGCTCAGAATACTGAGTGACCAAAACCAAGGAAGGGATTTCTCCATCAAAAGTGTATCTGTTCCCATTTACCCAGAGCAAGTACTATGAAAAAGTACTTCCAAAGAGAAACAAAACTTCCTAAGAAACAGCAACTACTTCTTAGTGTCCTTTCCTTATGATATAGCTATCTTTTCTACTGATATGCTTGTGGGAGACTTTTCAAATGCTTGTGACTTAGCACTAAGAGGTAAAATGAGGCCTAGGTTTTAATTTGTAGTGGGGAAAATAATGAGGAAATTTTACAGTGGCAGAGTATTTTTAAATTGCCAACAATATGATTAGTTACTAAAAGTCATTTCAGGTAAGCTTTGTTATTTATACAGCATGTCAATTTTATTTCAATAACGGTTATGTTTCAGTAAAATGATTATGAGAAGTGGGTGAATTTTTTTCAAACCCTTCTTATAGTGGTACTATCCCTTATTAATTATCTATACTAAAAAACAAAAGCAGTCTACAAACTGTGTCAAATAAAAACAAATCAGCCACCAATATTGCAGTCTTTGTTTCTATGAGTTTGACTATTTTAGATACAGCATAGAAGCGGAATTATTATCTAGTCCAAGGTCACCCTGCTCACTGTAGGAGAGGCCAGTGAATCTGAGGGGTTAGGTTTAATACAAAGAATACAAATTTATTTGGAAAGCTGGCTGATCAAGATTATGGCAGACTGATGTCTCAAAATAACCATATTGTCCGGGTCTGGATGCCAGGTTCTTTTATGGATCAGAGATGGGGGAGGTAAAGGAAACAAAGTAAAATGGCCATTTAATTTTGAAATTATCTCCTAGAATATCAAGCCTAAAGAAGGGATATGTGTCAATTTCTTCCTTTCTGCCATCTATATATATAGACAGGATTCTGAACAAAGGCACTTTAGCTTAACAGTCTGGCAGAGGGGAAGGATTATCTGAGGTAGGCCATTATGTCTGATTATAATAACAAAAGCAGCCAAAGAAACAGATCTATCATGGAAGAGTCAAATATGACTCTTACCAGTTACAGAATCATGTGTTTGTTCTTCTGTGTTGGGTTTGTTTCATTTATCATAATGACCTTCAGGTTCACACATGTTGTTGCATATGGCAACAATAATTTCTAGAGATCAGCTGTATGACATAGCGCCTACAGCTAACAATATGGTATTATACATTTCAAAATTTATCAAGAAGATAGATTTTTTACATGTTCTTATGAGAAAAATAAGGAAAACAAAGGGACACAAAGAAAGTTTGAGTGGTGTTGAATATATCTATTATTAATTCGTTAATGGCAGTAATGGCATTATGGGTGTTTTATATGTCCAGATTCATCAAATTGCACACATTAAATATATATCATTCTTTGTGCATCAATCGTACCTCAGTAAAGCTGAAAGTGAAAGTGAAGTCGCTCAGTCGTGTCTGACTCCTTGGGACCCAGTAGACTGTAGCCCACCATGCTCCTCTGTCCATGGGATTTTCCAGGCAAGAGTACTGGAGTGGGTTGCCGTTTCCTTCTCCAGAGGATCTTCCTGACCCAGGGATCAAACCCAGGTCTCCCACATTGTAAGCAAGACGCTTTACCATCTGAGCCACCAGGGAAGTCNATACCTCAGTAAAGCTGAAAGTGAAAGTGAAGTCGCTCAGTCGTGTCTGACTCCTTGGGACCCAGTAGACTGTAGCCCACCATGCTCCTCTGTCCATGGGATTTTCCAGGCAAGAGTACTGGAATGGGTTGCCATTTCCTTCTCCAGAGGATCTTCCTGACCCAGGGATCAAACCCAGGTTTCCTGCATTGTAAGCAAGACGTTTTACCATCTGAGCCACCAGGGAAGTCCTCAGTAAAGCTGAGAAACAGTTAAAAATACATTGGAACTTACATCATGAGAGATTTTAATTACAAAAATAACTGTAATAAGGAGAATGGTTCAATCTCAGAAATCTGCAAGAACCTCCTCAAAGGGATAAAACTTTCCTTTTACTAGATAGGGACAAGTGAGCAAAAGTTTTAGCATAAACCGTTAAGGGGAAGTTGGGGAGGCAAAGAGAAATGATCTATAGGGTCTGACAAGAAAGATCCACCAGTTCTCCAGAGTAGCCGATAAGAGATATGTCCCAATTTTTAGTTCTTATTTGGACCTGGAGGCAATTAGAGTCATAGAGAGTAAAGAAGTTTAACATCATGAGAGATTTTACTTATAAAAATAACTGTAATAAGGAGAATGGTTCAATCTCAGAAATCTGCAAGAATCTCCTCAAAGGGATAAAACTTTCCTTTTACTAGATAGGGAGAAGTGAGCAAAAGTTTTAGCATAAACTGTTAAGGGGAAGTTGGGGAGGCAAAGAGAAATGATCTATAGGGTCTGACAAGAAAGATCCACCAGTTCTCCAGAGTAGCCGATAAGAGATATGTCCCAATTTTTAGTTCTTATTTGGACCTGGAGGCAATTAGAGTCATAGAGAGTAAAGAAGTTTGACTAAAGTTTGGTCAAAATAAAGCAGAGAAATAGGCAACTGTGAACACTTGGTTAGTTACCCTGTTTGCTTAAGATAGATAAAATTTTCCCTAAATATCATTAGAGATGGAAGAAGTCATTGCAAGATTGAGGTTGGTAAAGTATTTTTCATGGATGGCACATTCACATGCTCAATGGCTCTGAAAGACTCCTGTATTATCTATTGAGCATGCTATTAGTCTGAGAGCTGTTGGGAGGTTTTAGAGATCAGGATTTAAGGAGAGTAGTATCCAAGAATATAATAAAGAGAATATTCATTATTAAAGGTTGACTAAGGGAGATCTGGGAGCCAGTCCTCTGAAATTTAGCCATCAAGATAGAGAAATACCTTATCTCCTCATCTCTGTGGAAGGGTTGTTGATCGTCACTAAGTCATGCCCAACACTGCAACACCATGAAAATAAAGAGAATATTCATTATTAAAGGTTGACTAAGGGAGATCTGGGAGCCAGTCCTCTGAAATTTAGCCATCAAGATAGAGAAATACCTTATCTCCTCATCTCTGTGGTAGGGTTGTTGATTGTCACTAAGTCATGCCCAACACTGCAACACCATGAAATGCAACACACCAGGCTTCCCTATCCTTTATTTTCTCCCAGAGTTTGCTCAGACTCATGTCCACTGAACCAGTGATGCCATCCAATCATATAATCCTGTCACTCTCTTCTCCTCTTACCCTCAATCTTTCCTAGCATCAGCGTCTTTTCCAGTGAGTCAGCTCTTCTCATCAGGTGGCCCAAATTATTGGAATTCAGATGTGTATAAGAGACAGAAACATCNTCATGTCCACTGAACCAGTGATGCCATCCAATCATATCATCCTGTCACTCTCTTCTCCTCTTGCCCTCAATCTTTCCTAGCATCAGCGTCTTTTCCAGTGACTCAGCTCTTCTCATCAGGTGGCCCAAATTATTGGAATTCAACTTCAGCATCAGTCCGTCCAATAAATATTCAGGGTTGATTTTAAGCTCGGCTTGTTTTTCTTGATATTCAAAGGATTCTCAAGAGTCTTTTCTGGAACCACAGACTCTAATTTAGGCAGAGACCTTGCTTCAAGTTGTAAAACTACCTCCTGTGATGAAGCTACAAGGGTGTTTACACTTTCTTTGGTAAGGCCAATTAATATTTGGAGAAGGCAAAATGTCAGAAATTGTCAGGAGATTTGAACATTTAGATAAATAGGATTATGTATGGTTGAGAAATATACTTACATATCTACTTCACCAAAATGACTATATCTTTAAAAATAAATATTAGAAGATAATATGAGTATTACAAAAAAAACATAACTCTTTTAAAAGTGAAACTCATTTCTCTTAATCAGAACATTATAAATTCATTATAAAGTACACAGATTTATTCTAGGACACAGAATCTTTGTCTTCTGGAAGGATCACTCACAAGGTAAAGTAAAGTCTTTTACAACCTCTTATTGCATGCTGCATGCTAAGTCACTTCAGTCGTGTCTGGTTCTTTGCAACCCTATGGACTGTAGCCCGTTAGGCTTCTCTGTCCATAGGATTCTCCAGGCAAGAATACTGCAGTGGGTTGCCATGCCTTCCTCCAGGGGATCTCTGAGACTCAGTGATTGAACCCACATCTCGCATTTCCTGCATTGGGAGACAAGTTCTTTACCACTAGTCCCATATGGGAAGCCCCACAATCTCTTATTAAAAATAACCAATTCAAGAAATATTTCTCATTTTAAGAGAGAAAAGCTGTGTTATAGTATTATTCTAGGACACAGAATCTTTGCCTTCTGGAAGGATCACTCATAAGGTAAAGTAAAGTCTTTTACAACCTCTTATTGCATGCTGCATGCTAAGTCACTTCAGTCATGTCTGATTCTTTGCAACCCTATGGACTGTAGCCCGTCAGGCTTCTCTGTCCATAGGATTCTCCAGACAAGAATACTGCAGTGGGTTGCCATGCCTTCCTTCAGGGGATCTCTGAGACTCAGTGATTGAACCCACATCTCTTGCATTTCCTGCATTGGGAGACAAGTTCTTTACCACTAGTGCCATATGGGAAGCCCCATAATCTCTTATTAAAAATAACCAATTCAAGAAATATTTCTCATTTTAAGAGAGAAAAGCTGTGTTATAGTTTTGTATAGGTATGCTGCTGCTGCTGCTAAGTCACTTCAGTCGTGTCCGACTCTGTGCGACCCCATAGATGGCAGCCCACCAGGCTACTCCATCCATTGGATTCTCCAGGCAAGAGTACTGGGGTGGGGTGCCATTGCCTTCCCCAATAGGTATGCTACTGTTTCTAAAATAACTTTAGAACAGATTTCTTTTAATCTTATAAATAAGATTAAATATCTATATTTAAACTTAATACCAGTTTTAATCAAAAGAAATAAAATCATATTCCATGAACATCTACAAACTTACCATATTCATTTAGACACTCTCCTCTGTGTTTTTATAGGTATGCTACTGTTTCTAAAATAACTTTAGAACAGATTTCTTTTAATCTTATAAATAAGATTAAATATCTATATTTAAACTTAATACCAGTTTTAATCAAAAGAAATAAAATCATATTCCATGAACATCTACAAACTTACCATATTCATTTAGACACTCTCCTCTGTGTTTTTTTTTTTTTCTCATTCTAGATAAGCTAGTCATTTTATTTTAAGATACAATTACTCTCTCTACCTTAACAAAAACATGCTGAGAAAGCCTTGTATATAAAGTTGCTTCCTTTGCCATTTTATAATTCCTATGAAGTGCATCTGCTAGGTCTACGTATTGCTATCTTCAACTGCAGTTAACATGAAATGTTGAATGTAGTGAATCTCTTAAACTAATTATATTTCAACTGGTTGGGGCATAGACTTGGATAACTGTGATATTGAATGGTTTGCCTTGGAAATGAACAGAGATCTTAACAAAAACATGCTGAGAAAGCCTTGTATATAAAGTTGCTTCCTTTGCCATTGTATAATTCCTATGAAGTGCATCTGCTAGGTCTATGTATTGCTATCTTCAATTGCAGTTAACATGAAATGTCCAATGTAGTGGATCTCTTAAACTAATTATATTTCATGTTACACAGCTGGTGAAGTTATGGAGAAATTTTGTACGAAATGCCTTTGGCAAATCAGTTTCCACTATGAATCTTCATGTGTGGTGTTTTGACTTTTTTGTACCACATTGATAAAGAATTTTTTTTAATATGTCTTAATTTTTATTTAAGAAAAACAAAGTTTTACTAAGTGTATTTAGTATGAGTGTGTAACTTTATTAGACAAAAAGACTTAAAATTAAATATCTTTCACTTATTTAAAATAAATATTTATTGCAGTATATTTACCACTTTTTTTTTCTTTTATTCTGTTTCTTCTACCATCATTTTTGGCAGCACAATCCCCTTCAGACATTGCTTAATTATTGACATCAAACCCCTCATGAAAGTTTGGAGGAAATTTCATCAAATTTTTGGTTGAAAGAGTAATTCGATTTTTTAAAACATTAACCAGTTCTGAAAAGATAATAGACTTGGTGTTACACATAGATTTAATGAAAATGGAAGGGCATTTCATTGTGAATCACAATGAATCATTTTTGGCAGCACAATCCCCTTCAGACATTGCTTAATTATTGACATCAAACCCCTCATGAAAGTTTGGAGGAAATTTCATCAAATTTTTGGTTGAAAGAGTAATTCGATTTTTTAAAACATTAACCAGTTCTGAAAAGATAATAGACTTGGTGTTACACATAGATTTAATGAAAATGGAAGGGCATTTCATTGTGAATCACAATGGCAATGTAAAAGTTATCATAGGCCTATTAGATATGATAAGATATTTACTATGTGCATATAAAATATATATTCTAACAAAGAATAATGTATGAAAACATATTTGATATTTAAATTATTCAATCCCTGGGTTAGGAAGATCCCCTGGTGGAGGGCATGGAAACCTGCTCCAGTATTTTTGCCTGGAGAATCCCATGGACAGAGAAGCCTGGCAGACTAGAGTCCACAGGGTCACAAAGAATCAGACACAACTAAAGTGACTTAGCAAGCATACACTCTCTTAGGATGAAATAATTTCCTCTCTCTTTAACCATAGTTTCTCATCTAGGAGAAGGTATACAAACATGTATATCTTTTATGGCATTCATTCTACTCATAACTCTTTTATCATTACCAGCTTCTTAAGGCAGAGAGAATATTTACTATTAGATATGATAAGATATTTACTATGTGCATATAAAATATATATTCTAACAAAGAATAATGTATGAGAACATATTTGATTTAAATTATTCAGTCCCTGGGTTAGGAAGATCCCCTGGTGAAGGGCATGGAAACCTGCTCCAGTATTTTTGCCTGGAGAATCCCACGGACAGAGAAGCCTGGCAGACTAGAGTCCACAGGGTCACAAAGAATCAGACACAACTAAAGCGACTTAGCAAGCATACACTCTCTTAGGATGAAATAATTTCCTCTCTCTTTAACCATAGTTTCTCATCTCGTAGAAGGTATACAAACATGTATATCTTTTATGACATTCATTCTACTCATAACTCTTTTACCATTACCAGCTTCTTAAGGCAGAAAGAATATTTTCCCAAATATGACAAAATATGATTTTTGCTTTGGCTGATACATATAGATTTTTAGTTTATATGTTTCAAATTTTATAAATTAGAACAGGATTAAACTACTGGATTAACAGCCAGTTATTTTAACATGCTGTTGTTGCTCTTGTTTAGTCACTAAGTCCTGTTGGACTCTGCAAGTACTGCAGCACGGCAGGCTTCCGTGTCCTACACCATCTACCGGAGCTTGCTCAAACTCATGTCCATTGGGTAGGTGATGCTATCCAACCATCTCATCCTCTACTGCCCCCTTCTCCTCATGGCCTGAATCTTTCCCAGCATCAGAGTCTTTTCTAATGAGTCAGCTCATTGCATCACATGGCCAAAGTAGTGGAGCTTCAGCTTCAGCATCAGTCCTTCCAATGAATATTCAGAGTTGATTTCCTTTAGGATTGACTGGTTTGATCTCCTTGCAGTCAAAGGGACACTCAAGAGTCTTCTTCAGCACCACAAATTGAAAGCATCAATTCTCTGGCACTCAGTTTTCTTTATGGTCCTACTCCCATATCCATACATGACTACTGAGAAAACCATAGCTTTAGCTGTATGGAACTTTGTCAACAAAGTGATGTCTCTGGTTTTTAATACATTAAGTTTGTCATAGCTTTCCTTCCAAGGAGCAAGTGTCCTTTAAGTTCATGGCTACAGGCACTGTCTGCAGTGATTTTGAAACCTAAAAAAATAAAATCTGTCACTCTTAACATAGGGTATGCTTATAATAGTCAGCATCATTTTGGTTAAATAAAAATGAGTATTATTCCATATGTATTCTTGGTATTTTGATGTAGCAATCTGGAAATTATTTTGTCTATGTTCAGCTCTTTTATTATGATAAACTGTATTACATTTTAAGCTTTCATTCTTTGTGAGTTTATTAAACAACATGCATATTCTGATAACCTCAGATTTGTTTATTTATCTCTGTGAGTCAAGTGGCGCTTTGCTTGTTTTGGCTTATATCCTCATCCCAGATTAAATCCATTTGAAAGCCACAGATAAATGATTAAAAAATAAACACTGCACATATTTAGCAGATCATTTCTGTACTACAAACTGAGGTAGATGAAAAAAGAAATTAGAAAATTCTTTAAATTTTCATAAATAATATATCAGAATGTAGTCTTTTATTTCCTTGTTTTTAACACTGCTATCTCTTTCACAAAATTTATTATGGTTAAATTATGCTTAAATCTTAAAATTTGTTTGGCATTTATAGCTGTCATTGCTCTGAAAAAAAAAAAAACACAAAATTCTTTCATTCGTTATCTGGGGCTTTTTAGATGTCTTCTAGTAGAATTCTTCATAGAAACACTGGATAAAAACTGACATCATCCCCTTTAGCTCCCAGTTTTCAGAGTAAGAAGTCAGTGTAAAGACCATTTCAATATTGGACAATGACATTTTCAACTTTGCTTTTCTTCTTCAGGTATTATTGCAGGCTCATGGGTTTTTGGTATATTTAATGCATTTCAAATGCTTCTATCTCTTTTAAAATATAATATTTCCCCTAATTAAACTGTGGAAGATATTTAAACTGTCTCCTTTTATTATGTTGACAAGTGTTCATTAGTTTTTCTTCTTGACTCAGGATGTCCCAGGCTCATATGACACATTTTCTGCCCCAAATCAAGATTCAGTCATTGCTCCAAAGAGCTTGATCACTTCCAATGTGTCCCAATTTTGGCATGAGGTAAAAAATTTGGTGTTATAAAACCATTCAAAATTATTTTTATGGAACCAAGTAATGTAGAGATAGTGCCATTTGTTTAAATTTATTTCAAATGTCATTGATCACGTGTTTATTTACTATTTTGATTATGAAAACAATTTAATAGCCAAGAGTCAAATTCACATAAGAAACTGTAAGAAGACTTTTCCATTAGTCTTGAATCCTAGCCCGTTTTTTAAGTCTTCCCCAAAGGGATCCAATTTTGTTGGCTTCTCATTTATTCTTCAAGTATTTCTATTTACTCTTCAAGTGATTTTTTATACTATTTGTGTTATCTTCAGATAGAGATAGTTTTGCCTCATTTTCTAATGCTTATACCTCCAACAATTGGTTTAATCTAATTGCATTGATTAATACTTCCAGTGGGCTTCCCCAGTGGCTCAGCAGGTAAAGAATCCACTTGCAATGCAAGAGAGACAGGAGATGGGGGTTCCATCACTGGGTCAGGAAGATCCCCTGAAGAAGGAAATGGAAACCCACTCCAGTATTCTTGACTGGAGAAACCCATGGATAGAGGAGCCTGGTAACCTGAGGTCTATAGCGTTGCAAAGAGTCAGATGCAAATGAAGTGATTTAGCACACATACTGGAGAAGGAAATGGCAACACAGTCCAGTATTCTTGCCTGGAGAATCCCAGGGACAGGGGAGCCTGGTGCTGCCATCTATGGGGTTGCACAGAGTCAGACACGATTGAAGTGACTTAGTAGTAGTAGTAGTAGCACACATACACACATTCCAATTCTCTACAATCTTTTTTAAGAGAATGGAAGTTGAGGAAATACTTCACAATTCATATTCCTAATGAAGCCAGTGTTATCTTAATGTCAATAAAAATGAAAAAAAAAATTAAAACTACAATATTGCTCATGAAAATAGGTGGGGAAATTCTAATTAAATATTAGCATATCAAATTTAACAATATATAAAAAGAATATATAACTTAGGAAGTTGTATTAATTACAGATATACAAGGCTGACTTAACATTTGAAAATCCATTAATGTACTACATCACATCAACAGACTAAAGAAGAAAAATTGCATGATCATACGAATAGATGCACTAGAAGCAGTTGTCAAAATCCAGCACCTATCAGTTATAAAATTCTCAACAAACTAGGAATAAAGGGGAATTTCCTCAATTTTATAAAGAACAAATACAAAAATTTGCAGTTAACAGTATATGTAATGAAAAACAACACCATCTGGCTAAGATCAGGAAAAAACTTCTCACAACTATGTTTCAACATTGTACTGGAAGTTCTTGCTAGTGCAATAAGATTAAAAAACAAAAGGATTAAAAACTTTTACAGATTTGGAAGAAAGGAATAAGACTGTCTTTGGGAAGGACAATCATTTATTAAATAATTTAAATTAAATTAATTCATTCATGTATTTGGATATATAAAAATACAAAAGATTCAACAATAAGCTCCTTATGTAACTAATAAATGGTTATAACAATGTTGCAAGGTACAAGGATTATGTGGAAAAATGAATTATTTTTGTATACATTAGCAATGTTTTGTCTTTGTTCAATTGTTGAGTCTTGCCTATTTGTGACTCCATGCACCTAAGCACACCAGGCTTCTCTGTCCTTCACTATATCCCAAAGTTTGCTCAAGCTCATGTCCATTGAGTCGGTGATACCATCCAACCATCTCATCCTCTGTCACTCCCTTCTCCTCTTGCTCTCCATCTTTCCCAACATCAGGAATTTGCCCAATGAGTCAGCATGTTCCATGATGTACTCTGCATATAAGTTAAATAAGCAGGGTGCCAATATACTGCCTTGACATACTCCTTTCCCAATTTTGAACTAGCAGTGAGCAAGTGGAATTCAAAACTAAAGACATATTCTTATTTAGACCCCTAAGTTCTATACTTAGGCATAGATATAATAAAATATGCATAGTTATAAGANAGCATGTTCCATGATGTACTCTGCATATAAGTTAAATAAGCAGGGTGCCAATATACTGCCTTGACATACTCCTTTCCCAATTTTGAACTAGCAGTGAGCAAGTGGAATTCAAAACTAAAGACATATTCTTATTTAGACCCCTAAATTCTATACTTAGGCATAGATATAATAAAATATGCATAGTTATAAGAAGAGCCACAAAACTGACTAAAGATATCAGAGAAAAACTAAGTAAATGAAGAGAGATTCCATGTACATGGGAAGGAACACTCATTATTGTCAAGACATTGGTTCTTCAGAACTTGATCTACAGATTCAACAGTCCAAATAAAAAATCTGTTAAGTTATGCTGTGGAAAATGAATAAACTGAATCTTAAATTTAAGGCACACGATACAGAATAGTCCACTCATTATAGAAGAAGAAAAAAAACCATGAGGACTGACGCTATCTGACTTCATTACTTACTATATAGTTATAACAATCAAGACAGTTGTTCTGGCAATAAAAGAAAATTAAAACAGTTGAACTGAATAGACAGTCCATAGTTAAGAGTCACATAAATATAGACAACTGATAAGGAAAGCTATATAGTGATAGTCTTTTAAACAATTTC
>SJYX01017568.1:135753-151873 GCA_006410675.1 Oreotragus oreotragus | reverse complement strand
ATTTGGCAATAAGGAGTTCATGATCTGAGCCACAGTCAGCTCCTGGTCTTGTTTTTGCTGACTGTATAGTGCTTCTCCATCTATGGCTGCAAAGAATATAATCAGTCTGATTTTGGTGTTGATCATCTGGTGATGTCCATGTGTAGGATCTTCTCTTGTGTTGCTGGAAGAGGGTGTTTGCTATGACCAGTGCGGTCTCTTGACAAAACTCTATTAGCCTTTGCCCTGCTTCATTCTGTACTCCAAGGCCAAATTTGCCTGTTACTCCAGGTGTTTCTTGACTTCCTACTTTTGCATTCCAGTACCCTATAATGAAAAGGACATCTTTTTTGGGTGTTAGTTCTAAAAGGTCTTGTAGGTCTTCATAGAACTGTTCAACTTCAGCTTCTTCAGCATTACTGGTTGGGGCATAGGCTTGGATTACTGTGGTATTGAATGGTTTGCCTTGGAAACAAACAGAGATCATTCTGTCGTTTTTGAGATTGCTTCCAAGTACTGCATTTCGAACTCTTTTGTTGACCATGATGGTTACTCCATTTCTTCTAAGGGATTCCTTCCCACAGTAGTAGATATAATTGTCATCTGAGTTAAATTCACCCATTTCAATCCATTTTAGTTTGCTGATTCCTAGAATGTCGATGTTCACTCTTGCCATCTCGTTTGACCACTTCCAATTTGCCTTGATTCATGGACCTGACATCCCAGGTTCCTATGAAATTTTGCTCTTTACAGCTTTGGACCTTGCTTCTATCACCAGTCACATTCACAGCTGGGTATTGTTTTTGCTTTGGCTCCATCCCTTCATTCTTTCTGGATTTATTTCTCCATTGATCTCTAGTAACATACTGGGCACCTGATGACCTGGGGAGTTCCTCTTTCAGTATCCAACTTTTTGTTATTTCAGAGTTTCTATGGGTCAGGGATACAGAAATTACTTAATTGGGTATCTCTGATTCAAGGATTACCAAGTAGCAGAAGTCAAGCTTTCAGCTGCAACTGAAGGTTTTTCTGAAGGCTTGACTGGAGAGGGATAGACGTGCAAACTCATTCACAGTCTTTGGCAAGCCTGGGTCCTTTACATGTGGTCCTCTCCATAGTCCTGCTTTACAACATAGCAGCTGGTACCTATCTATCAGAGTGAGTGATCCAAGAGACACTGAGAAAGAGGACACAAGACAAAACTGTAACCTGATATAATTTAATATTGGTGTAACAGCCATTACTTCACATGTTATATCACATTTATTGGAAGCAAGTCATTAAATCTAGCTTCTACTCAAAGGGACAGGATTAGATAGAGTTGTGAGTGCCATTAGATAGAAATCACTGGGGTTTTTTTTAGAAGCTGTGTGTATCTGCTCAGTCACTCAGAGCCCTCCAGGCTCCTCTGTCATGGGATTATTCCTGGAATAATACAGTAGTGGGTTGCCATTTCCTACTCCAGGGGATCTTCCTGACCTAAGGTTTGAACCCGAATCTTCTGGATCTCTTGCATTGCTGGAAGAAACATTGCATGGTATAACAAGAACTGCCAATAACAAAGAGGAATTATAGAAATACTCTTTATCTATATCAGGAGTCCAGTAAAAGAGAAACAATATTCTTATGGCTGTTGTTTATGTAAAACAAATTTATTATTTCTCAGTTATCCAATTAAAAGTAAGCTACTAATTATTTCTCCACACCAATATATAGAAGACTTTGTTTTTGAATCACTAAGTCATGACCAACTCTTTGTGACCTCATGGACAGCAGCATACCAGATTTCGCTGTCCTTCACTATCTCCCAGAGTCTGTTCAAACTCATGTCCCAAACTGGTGGTGCTATCCAACCATTTCATTCTCTTTCACCTCCTTTTCCTAGTGCCCTCACTGTTTCCCAACATCAGGGTCTTTTCCAGTGAGTCAGCTCTTCACATCAGGTGGCCAAATTATTGGAGCTTCAGCTTCCTAAAGCATCAGTTCTTTGATACTCAGCCTTCTTTATGGCCCAACTGTCACATCTGTGCATGACTACGGGAGAAACTACAACTTTGACTAAACAGAACATAGGATATATGAAAACATAGTATATAGAGATCCATCAGAGATTTTCACACTGTCAAGTTTCACAATTGCAGTTTTACTTACTTTCATATAGTTTATGTGCATCATTAGTATTTTTTAGGAAAATAAGCAGAGTTATTATCAGTGATGGCCAGCCAAATTCTATTTTAGATAGGCCTATTATATGCTGGAAAAGAAAGTAAAGGGATATATAAATTAGTGGTGGTTTAGTTGCTAAGTCGTGTCCACTCTTGTGACCTCATGGACCGTGGCCTGCCAGGCTCCTCTGTCCATGGGATTCTCCAGGCAAGAATACTGGAATAGATTGCCATTTCCTACTCCAGGGGAGCTTCCCAACCCAGTAATTGAACCCAGGTCTCCTGCATTGCAGGCAGATTCTTTACCAACTGAGCTACAAAGGAAGCCTCATATAAATTGCCAGTTGTTTTTTATTTGTTTGAAGTAGTTAAACCAAATAACTTCTATTATGATGGGTTCATTTGATTGTACCGTTTACTAAGTAGTAAAACATACATTCATGAGAGTATCATGGAATTTATTTAATTCATCTAATCATCAAAAATATGTTGTTGGTTTCTTATAATAGGAATTCCACTTAGCTTGACTTTATCTGCTACTTTACTGAACAGGCTGACTATTAACTTTTTGCTGTGATTCTTCTGGCAAGATATATAAATAACATCTCTCAATCCAACTATTTTGATTATTTTAAATATACTGCTTGATGTTGACAGGGTCATTGACTACTGCTATTTGGATGTGAACCACCCCCATACAATTTCAACAATTTATCAAGCATATTGATGAGAATACCATGTGAGATGGTGCCAAAAGGTCTCAGTAAAATACAGATTTGTTAGATTTTTTTTCTCTCCCCTTATCTAAGATGCTTGTCATCCTGTCATCCTGCATGAGCAATGCTTTCAAGTTGAACAAATTTGAGATAGGAAGAACAAATATGCTGCCACCAGCCACACTTTATAAAAGCTTGACTAATGCTTAATGCTGAATGTAGTGGACATATTGCTGACATGAACAGTTTTCATCATGTGGAATTTAATTCTTCTTCTTTTTTTTTTTTTTTCCCTTAGTAGAAATGGAGAATGAAATCTTCACCCATAGTATACAAAATTTACAGTTCTCTAAGCAAAAGATATTCACTATAATTTTTTTCCTCATTACTCTCTCTGTTCCAATNCATCAGATGTGTATAAGAGACAGGACATGAACAGTTTTCATCATGTGGAATTTAATTCTTCTTCTTTTTTTTTTTTTGTCCTTAGTAGAAATGGAGAATGAAATCTTCACCCATAGTATACAAAATTTACAGTTCTCTAAGCAAAAGATATTCACTATAATTTTTTTCCTCATTACTCTCTCTGTTCCAATATCCTGGTCACTTACATCTATGAATGCATTATGCTTTCAGTATGATGCATGTGGATGTTCTTGTTTGACAATTGTTGCTGAAAGAGGAGGGATTCTGGAGAGCATTCAAGGTCTGATGCCCTTGGGTAAGGCTGAGAGGTAATGGTTTGCAGTGTGTGTGAATGGGTTTATATTTCCATTGGAGACCACAGAAATAATCACTGCCTTAACTTTGTAAATATCCTATTTTCCATTACTGTAATGAATAACCTATAGACTGATTCTCAAGCTGGGAATCTTACATACACACATACATACAAATATACAGATTTACTAAAAGTGTTCCAACTTCTTTTTTTTTTTCCATCTTGCACCTGAGTTAGATAACTTACTAAATAAAACAAGGAGGAGCACTCTACATTGCTAAATGTTTGGCCAGAAAATTTATCTGAAACCAACCATCAACAGCACAGAGCCATAGTCTGAAATGTCACTGAAACAAATTTAGATAAATTCCTTTATTAAAATACTTTATTCAAGATAATGTTCAGTTTTTAAAATTATGAATCATTTTTTTATCTCAGAAAAACATAAGGCTATTCATGGATGGCTTATTTTGTTAGTTTTTTAATAATAATTTTATCATCTCTCAATATCCTTTTTCTTTAAAACATATCAACTTAATACTTCTGTAGTATCAGTGCATGTATTTATATTTTTCCCTTGGCTTACAAGACTGTTATATCTACTTTGAATACCCTTTTCTCCTTATGTTACCATTTTCCTCATTCACTTTGAGTTTATAATGTGATTTATGAAGAAATGACTTTCATAACTAAGAGGAACCACTGAATGACAAGTAGATACTTTCTTTCAAAAACACAGACATTTTAACTAATTGTATTTTTAATGTGACAAGCATGCATGTTCAGTCACATCAGTGTCCAACTCTGCAACCCCATGAACTGCACCCAGCTAAGCTCTTCTGTCCATGGAATTTTCCAACTAAGAATACTGGAGTGAGATCTTCCTAACCCAGGGATTGATCTTGTGTCTCTTACATCTCCTGGATTGGCAGGCAGATTCTTTGCCACTGCTCCACCTAGGAAGCCCATCAGTGCAAAAAAAGGGGGCTTTAAAAAAGAATAAAAGTTTAGTGATTTTCCACTGTGCTTGATCCAGTTAGTGGAACTGCTTGATAATTATGAAGAACTGCTGAGTCACATACATCCCTAAAGAAAGTATTCTCACTAAGGAAAGTCAAATGGGATAGTGTTAACTACAATGAGAACAAAAAATACTTACAGAACAGAGTTACAAAAAAGTCAATAAAATTAAATAAGATCAAAATTATATTTTAAAAAAAGATCATGGATGATTGCTTAAAAGTTCTTCATAGTATTCAAAATTAATCTATACACAGTTTTCAATAATTAGACAATTTCTGATATTATACATTTTATAATTGATAACATAAAACAAGCTAAAATAGCCATAACAAACACCCTTTTAGAACAAAACATCAAAGTATATATAATTGCATGTATTCTTACAGTTATTTATAAATGAATACTTAAAAGAGGTTGAAAGGTGAGACTATAAATAGAAGCTTGAGAAATGCACTTGTGTATATGTTATCATCAACATATTCTCTATAGCTTATACAAAGTTTATAATAGGCATTAAAGAAAAAACTCTAGTAAAAAATGAACAACTTGCAGATACAAATTGCCAATATAGGTGAAAAGTTTTTCTCATTAGTAGTCAAGCAACAAATTTTATATTAAAATATCATTCTATGCCATTGGATTGGCAAAATTATTATAAATATGTATCATCTATTTATCTACTTATGTATTCTACTTATGTATTTAGCTATCATCTATCTGTCTACCCATCATATAGCTATCTATCTATTCTCATCTACTCATCCATTTTTCTGGCAGTTTCCAATGCTAAAGAATATGAAAATGAAGAGGGAAATGAATTCTCATAGACTCATACTGGAAATAAGAATAGTAACAAGTTGTTTGGAAAGCCATCTGGCAATGACTATTAAAGCATGAGTCAGCATCCCTGCCTCAGGTTTTATTTCATAGTTAGAAAAACATTTGTACACAAGGATACTTAGCATATAGTGTATATTATTATAGCCATTTAGTAAAATCTCTTTCAGTTCAGTTCAGTTGCTCAGTCATGTCCACCTGTTTGCAACCCCATGAATCACAGCATGCCAGGCTTCCCCATCCATCACCAACTCCCAGAGTTCACTCAAACTCATGTCCATTGAGTAGGTGATGCCATCCAGCCATATCAACCTCTGTCATCCCCTTCTCCTCCTGCCTCCAATCCCTCCCAGCATCAGGGTCTTTTCCAATGAGTCAACTCTTCGCGTGAGGTAGCCAGAATATTGGAGTGTCAGCTTCAGCATCAGTCCCTCCAATGAAGATTCAGGACTGATTTCCTCTAGGCTGGACTGGTTGGATCTCCTTGCAGTCCAAGGGACTCTCAAGAGTCTTCTCCAGCACCACAGTTCAAAAGCATCAATTCTTCTGTGCTTAGATTTCTTTTTTTTTTTTCTAATTTAAATTTATTTATTTTAATTGGAGGCTAATTACTTTACAATATTGTATTGGTTTTGCCATACATCATAGTCCAACTCACATCCATACATGACTACTGGAAAAACCATAGCCTTGACTAGATGGACCTTTGCTGGTAAAGTAATATCTCTGCTTTTGAATAAGCTATCTAGGTTGGTCATAACTTTCCTTCCAAGGAGTAAGTGTCTTTTAATTTCATGGCTGCAGTCACCATCTGCATTGATTTTGGAGCCCAAAAGAATAAAATCTGACACTGTTTCCACTGTTTCCCCATCTATTTCCCATGAAGTGATGGGACCAGATGCCATGATCTTAGTTTTCTGAATGTTGAGCTTTAAGCCAACTTTTTCACTTCCCTTTTTCACTTTCATCAAGAGGCTTTTTATTTCCTCTTCACTTTCTGCCATAAGGGTGGTATCATCTGCATATCTGTGGTTATCGATATTTCTCCTGGCAATCTTGATTCCAGCTTGTGTTCTTCTATCCCAGCGTTTCTCATGATGTACTCTGCATATAAGTTAAATAAGCAGAGTGACAATATACAACCTTGACGTACTCCTTTTCTATTTGGAACCAGTCAGTTGTTAGGTATTAGTTATTGACTAGATGTAGCAGGAAATGGCAATGCGCTCCAGTGCTCTTGCCTGGAAAATCCCATGGATGGAGGAGCCTGGTAGGCTTGGAGTCCATGGGGTCAGACACGACTGAGCGACTTCACTTTCACTTTTCACTTTCATGCACTGGAGAAGGAAATGGCAACCCACTCCAGTGTTCTTGCCTGGAGAATCCCAGGGATGGAGGAGCCTGGTGGGCTGCCGTATGACAATATACAACCTTGACGTACTCCTTTTCTATTTGGAACCAGTCAGTTGTTAGGTATTAGTTATTGACTAGATGTAGCAGGAAATGGCAATGCGCTCCAGTGCTCTTGCCTGGAAAATCCCATGGATGGAGGAGCCTGGTAGGCTTGGAGTCCATGGGGTCAGACACGACTGAGCGACTTCACTTTCACTTTTCACTTTCATGCACTGGAGAAGGAAATGGCAACCCACTCCAGTGTTCTTGCCTGGAGAATCCCAGGGATGGAGGAGCCTGGTGGGCTGCCGTTTATGGGGTCACACAGAGTCAGACACGACTGAAGCGACTTAGCAGCAGCAGCAGCAGATGTAGTACATGTGTGTTTAAAGAAGATAGAATATATTCAAATCTTTTATATTTTCTTGGGATGGTTTAGAATGAATATGTTAAATTGTATATCAGATTTTCATGAAGAGAAAAATTTAAACAATATGTTGCAACATATATGGTAAGGCAACTTTAACTTAGACATAATAATTTTAGAGCATGAAGAAACAAGAAAATAGTGGTGGGAAGTTAGTAATACAAAATATATGTTGTCCTTAAAAATAAAATCTAAAACCCAAACCAAAATGAATTATTTAAGAAGACAGACCATTTTATATTTTGTTATGAATTTAAAAACTTTGGACTACTATAAACTGTCAAAATTTAATAAGCTACAAAAGAAATATTTTATATAATTTGTCCAAGTGAAGGATACTGGAAATAAAAGACCTTTGTGGAAAACAATATTCTTCAAAAATATGTGTATTATAGTATATTGATTAGTGAGATTAATGAATTAGTACCTGTAAATAAAGTAATTCAGATATTCAGAAATCCAGAACATACAAGTTTTATATCACAGCAGAGAAAATGATATTCTAAAGCATGATGCTTTACTTGTTATTGAATAATCTCAATCTCTCATACAGTATAATGAATTTAACCAAATAAGTATCAACAGAATGTAAAAATCAGTAAATAAAAAGCCATGCCATTGTCTTTGACAATCTCAGGGATGTGTGATTTAGGAATCCCAACATAGTATCTTACAATTATTCAAAAGGTGATAATGGTAGAACATCTAAGTATTTATAAAAATAAATAAATATTGAACATTTACTTTACCATGTGTTTGAAATTATATTCCAATTAGATCAATAATCAAACTAAGCTTCCTGGTCACCTGAACAATTGAAAAAGTCTATTTCTCTGTTCATGTCCAAACTGTTCAAAATGAGAATAAGGGAAAAAAACTGAGAAAAAAATAAACTCACAAGAACAAAGAAGCAAATGACAACTAATCAATATGTCAAAAAATCATGGTTAATAAATACTTTGGAGACCAGGAAAAATTGCCCTACAAACCAGACTTACTGAGTGCCTGCTTAGCCTGGGACCGACATAAAATAAATCAACTCATGATGCAGAATGCTGGAAATTATCAGAAATTTAAGACAAAATGTAGGGTGCAATCAGGGGTTGCATATTAGTGGATAGCTGAAAGTTTCTGAAAACGTTAAACTGATATCGCCAGATGAATCCCCTTATTTCCTGTTACTCGGGTCACCATTTACTATTACCTTCTTTAGCGAGGTTCTTTCACACATTGCTCTTACACAGAGATAATTTGTTACACTCTGCATTTCAACCTGGCATCCCCCTTTCCTAAATGACTCTTTAAAACTGTTCACACATTCAATTTATTTCTATGTGTTTTAAAATTCTCTGGATTTTGACAAACCATAGTATCATGTGTCCACCATTATAGTAATTTGCCAAGTACTTTCACTAACCTAGGGATAAAGAAAGAAAGAAAGAAACGTTTCCCCTATTCAACCTTTCTCCATTTCCCACGAATCCATGACTTTTATTGATCTTTAACCATTGTTATAGCTTTGCCTTTTTGAGAGCAACTGGTTGGAATAATAGCATGTATCTACTTTAGACTACCCTCTTACATATAGCAATAGGAATTTAAGTTTCATTTTTATCTTTTTACTGGTTGATAACTTCTTTTTGTCACCAAATAATTTTCTATTGTATGAGTGTGCCAAACTTGCCTATTTGTTCATTTTTAAATCTATTTATTTATGTTAAGACCTTTTGTTACTTCCAATTTGGGGCTATAATGTAAGTTATTATAGAAATTCATATGCAGGCTGTTGTGTGGATGTAAGTTTTAAATTCACATGAGGAAACACCTAAAGGTGTGATTGTTAGAGCACATGACAAGACTATGTTTAGCTTTTGTAAGAAACTGCCAAACTGTATTCCGAAGTGTTTGAAACTCTTTGTGGTCCCACCAGCAATAAAGAGAGTTCCTGTTGCTTCACAGTTTCTTGTAATTATATTTTCAGAGTATATTTGTGTTCTGTTTGTTTTAAAATGACTTTATCCATTCTAATATGTGTATAGGTGTGTACCTTGTTTCAACTGGCAATTTCCTAATCACAAATTATGCTGAGCACTTTTTCATATGCTTCTTTACCCAGTTTATCTTTTTAGGTGATACATTTGTTTAGACTGCTTGCACATTTTAAAATTTAACTGTTTGTTATTTCATTGTTTCACAGAATTTTTGATATTTTAAGAATCCTTTATCACATATGAGTCAAAATTCTTCAAAAAATAGTGAATGTCACCATCTATATAGGTATATAAATAGGGGGATATAATGCTTTCAGGGGCTTTCCAGGTGGCTCTACTGGTAAAGAACCTGCTTGCCTATGCAAGAGATGTAAGGGACACAGGTTCAACTCCTGGTTTAGGAAGATCCCCTGGAGGAGGGCATGGCAACCCACTCCAGTATTCTTGCCTGGAGAATTCCATGGAATGAGAGCCTGCCAGGCTATAGTCCATGGGTTTGCAGAGTCGGATGTGACTCAAGTGACTGAGCATGTACATATGCAATGTTTTCAGAGAGGCATAGACAGTGTTACAGAGTAAGTAAATTTTGAGCTGATAAACAAGGAATAAAAAATGAAAAAGAGGCTGAGATCTGGAGCTTACAGCATGGACAGAATTGTTCAGGTGTCAGGGAGCAGCAGAAGTACTGAATAAAAGCTGATGTGTCTAAAACATATAGAAAGATGACAGACAAGGTTGCAATGTTTTGCAAGGGTCAGGTTTTGCTGTGAATTTTGTTTATCTGAGGTGGGGGCAAATGAATCAACACAATCAAAGTTTTTCTGTAAAATGAGTGCGCTGTCTTCAATTTTAACACTTTTTAGATGAAAGAAAGCATGGATGCAGGAAAAGTAGTTAGGAAATTATTACAGTTGCCCAGGTATGGCACGCTGGTGGCTTGGGATAGGTTATTGTATGAGTTAAAACCAGCATGGCAGATTTATATATTGTCTGTCTGAAAATGAAAAACTTTCTCCATTTTGATGACTGATCTTGAAGTTCACTGTTAAGTGGAAACACTGGAGAAGCACCAGAAACAGTTGATATGGACCAGTTATGTTATAGATCAGAAAGTTGGAGGCAGGGATAACTAAAATATGATAGGATGAACTCCAAGAAAAGAGTGGTTCAGGAGAACACAAGCAATCATGCCATGTGCTGTTTAGAGGGCACATGGAATAATTTTTATAAAGGCTAGATTCAGAAATGCTTTATATGCTGTCACTCTTGACAAGAGGAGACTGAGAGTATTAAGCTGCAGGTGTGCAACCACCACACTGAAAACTTTATCTTGCTGGGAAGTAAACAGTAAAGTGTGTGTGCATCTGTGTGTAGTTGTTTTTTACAATTTTATTTTGCATTATTGAGAAATCATCCAGATATTGAATCCTGAATTTCTTGAGAAGCTGCAGATAAAAGAAGTTATAAACAGCAGAAAGCCTTGCCAACTAAGAAATGGTTGATTGGCATCACAAAACTTCATCCCCAAACTTTTCTCCAGGGTGCATGTGTGCTAAGTCGCTTCAGTCATGCCCCACTCTTCTCACGCCCCTGGACTGTAGCCTGTCAGGCTCCTCTGTCCATGGGGTTCTCCAGGAAAGAATATTGGAATGGATTGCCATGTCCTCCTCCAGGGGGCCGAACTTGTGTCTCTTACCTTTCCTGCATTGACAGGTGGGTTCTTTACCACCAAGGCCACCTGGGAAGCCTCTTCTCCAGGATGCTTAGTCCTAATAGATATGCTTGGCTACAGATGAGGCTCAAGGTTTCCTTTAGCATCTCTGTTCTATTTTTTATAAGACAAGCTAGATAGGTGACTTCTATGGACCTTTTTTCCTTCTGCAAGCAAAATCTCTCCTCTGTAATTTAACATTGGAAAGAGAAAAGAACAAAAGATAGATTGAATGAATGAGACCCTAAAGAAAAGAGACCAGTTTTCCCTAATACACCTTTGTCGTATACCAGTTTAATTAAATAATCAGTGAGAAACTTGGCTGCGTTACTGTCTTTATCTTGGTCTCTGCTCTTCCTCATCAAAGAAGGATATAGGAAGTGAGAAAGAAAACCTTGCTCTCCTGCACAGAAAGGAACAATCATCTCAAAATATAATTATACTACTTTAATCCTAAAAGAGAACTTGCTCTATCAATTAATAGTTTCTGCGACTTTACAGCTGTCTAAGAGTTGATCATGAAAAAGCTTAAGAAAAATATTTATTATTGAATATTGAGGAAAATAAAATTTTCTGCCTGGATCAGGAACATACAATAGAACCTAAAATACTTTAGTTTTCTAGATTCTTCACTTGCTGTGTAGCCAGTATTGCATTTTTACCTAATAGTGAAATTTCTGGAGTTTTTCATGACTTTTCTTCTGGTTATTATCAGTTTTTTAAAAAAAAAAAAGGTTAAAAAATGCTCACTGAGGATCTACAAGGCAATTAACAGTAATGGAAGCTTGTTAATACATGAAAGGTCTTATGAATGTGGCCATAAAATGTCATCATTTTATGTTACCATGCCTCATCTAAACTTAGGAGCCATTTATGTTATAAGTTCCAGAAGCAATTGGTTTAACACTGTTGACATATTGATATGACTCTGGACAAATCAGGCTTGAAATATATTAATACAAATTACATTCCCCACAGTGATGCCTTGCTTTTTTTGTCACTATTATTTCTCAAGCCTCTGCAGTACACGGAACATCATTATGATGTGTTGACTAATGAATGTCAGGATCAGTCAACATCGATGCAGCATTCAAAAGAAAACACTGCAAGAGAAAGACAATATGCGAATATCACAAATAAACCAAGCAGAAGATATTGTATCACTTTAAAATTTTTGTTAAGCATTTTTCTTTTAGTATATGGCTTTCTCTGTGTGAATTAGCAAAAGTAACATCTTCTAAATCTATGAAATAAGAAAAAAGCAGTATATTCTTTGAGCATATTAATTAGAAAAAGAAAAAGCCTCCTACTTGGCATTTGAGCTTGGGTTAGCAAGCCTTGGGAGTGTTTAGTGGTTTTCAAAACTGCCCCTAAGTACTACAAAATTGATAGAACTGTGGACTTCCCAAGTGGCACCAGTGGTAAAGAATCTGCATGCCAGTGCAGAAGAGTCAAAAGAGACACAGGTTCGATCCCTGAGATGGAAAGATGCCTTGGAGGAGGAGATGGCAACCCGCTGCAGTATTCTTGCCTAGTAAATCTCATGGACAGAGGAACCTGGTGGGTTATAGCCCTTGGGATTACAAATATTCAGACATGACTGATCAACTGAGCACACATACACACACAGAACTGTGGGCGAGTAAATGTGGCAAAAATTTTCTACATTTATCTCTGAATATTTTTTGTTACTCATCCAATGTTGAATCACCAAGAACAAAATTTACAAGTGGAAAGACAGAGGTTTTCATATTTGCTATAATTTATGATTATGAAATGTCAACTACTTAGCGAAATTCAACTGAATTAATAACCATGCTTGCCTTGTACTATGAGAACCTCAATTTATTGTCAAAATACAGAATGTGTTTTAATGAAATGAGAAGTTGTTTGAATTCAGAATTTCTACTGATAATTTTCTCATAAGAGAATATAAGCTGTCTGTTTTATTACACAAACTTTTTAAAACTAATTTTCAGTGAATAGAGTGCTTACTCTTGTTGAACTAAAAGATTATCAGAGAAAAATCCATCTTTCTTTTGTTGTAATTTACAAAACAATTTATCTAATGCCTCCGTTTCAAGGATTATATTCAATATATTCTCTGATCACACAAATTACACTCAAGAGTTGCCAAGGGCTTGCATTTTTCTGCTTCTTAAGAGAGAAGGACTGAATCCTTCCCTTACTGATGGCAACTTGGTTGAGAGTTATTTGTGTCATGGACTGAGTTGTTATTTTCAGGGTGTGGGAAATCTCGGGCTTCTAGTCAGCAGAGAAGGATGAGGAAAGTAGATTGGGTGCTCAAAAATATATTTAGAAAGTGAGGTTAAGAAGCTATTCTATGAAGACATCATTCGAGCCAACTAAAGAATGTCACCCACCATCTGATATTACAAGAATGACGTCACTAGTCACTGTAGTCACTACTCTGCAGTGCACTTTGAAAAGAATTCAGGGTGGAGAGCAGGAATGATGTACTCTTTGTTCTGGGGGAAAAACAAAAAAAGCTGGCAAAACAGGCCTTCAGTTAGTTAAATATTTTCAGGAAGCTTGAAATATATTAATACAAATTACATTCCCCACAGTGATGCCTTGCTTTTTTTGTCACTATTATTTCTCAAGCCTCTGCAGTACACGGAACATCATTATGATGTGTTGACTAATGAATGTCAGGATCAGTCAACATCGATGCAGCATTCAAAAGAAAACACTGCAAGAGAAAGACAATATGCGAATATCACAAATAAACCAAGCAGAAGATATTGTATCACTTTAAAATTTTTGTTAAGCATTTTTCTTTTAGTATATGGCTTTCTCTGTGTGAATTAGCAAAAGTAACATCTTCTAAATCTATGAAATAAGAAAAAAGCAGTATATTCTTTGAGCATATTAATTAGAAAAAGAAAAAGCCTCCTACTTGGCATTTGAGCTTGGGTTAGCAAGCCTTGGGAGTGTTTAGTGGTTTTCAAAACTGCCCCTAAGTACTACAAAATTGATAGAACTGTGGACTTCCCAAGTGGCACCAGTGGTAAAGAATCTGCATGCCAGTGCAGAAGAGTCAAAAGAGACACAGATTCGATCCCTGAGATGGAAAGATGCCTTGGAGGAGGAGATGGCAACCCGCTGCAGTATTCTTGCCTAGTAAATCTCATGGACAGAGGAACCTGGTGGGTTATAGCCCTTGGGATTACAAATATTCAGACATGACTGATCAACTGAGCACACATACACACACAGAACTGTGGGCGAGTAAATGTGGCAAAAATTTTCTACATTTATCTCTGAATATTTTTTGTTACTCATCCAATGTTGAATCACCAAGAACAAAATTTACAAGTGGAAAGACAGAGGTTTTCATATTTGCTATAATTTATGATTATGAAATGTCAACTACTTAGCGAAATTCAACTGAATTAATAACCATGCTTGCCTTGTACTATGAGAACCTTAATTTATTGTCAAAATACAGAATGTGTTTTAATGAAATGAGAAGTTGTTTGAATTCAGAATTTCTACTGATAATTTTCTCATAAGAGAATATAAGCTGTCTGTTTTATTACACAAACTTTTTAAAACTAATTTTCAGTGAATAGAGTGCTTACTCTTGTTGAACTAAAAGATTATCAGAGAAAAATCCATCTTTCTTTTGTTGTAATTTACAAAACAATTTATCTAATGCCTCCCTTTCAAGGATTATATTCAATATATTCTCTGATCACACAAATTACACTCAAGAGTTGCCAAGGGCTTGCATTTTTCTGCTTCTTAAGAGAGAAGGACTGAATCCTTCCCTTACTGATGGCAACTTGGTTGAGAGTTATTTGTGTCATGGACTGAGTTGTTATTTTCAGGGTGTGGGAAATCTCGGGCTTCTAGTCAGCAGAGAAGGATGAGGAAAGTAGATTGGGTGCTCAAAAATATATTTAGAAAGTGAGGTTAAGAAGCTATTCTATGAAGACATCATTCGAGCCAACTAAAGAATGTCACCCACCATCTGATATTACAAGAATGACGTCACTAGTCACTGTAGTCACTACTCTGCAGTGCACTTTGAAAAGAATTCAGGGTGGAGAGCAGGAATGATGTACTCTTTGTTCTGGGGGAAAAACAAAAAAAGCTGGCAAAACAGGCCTTCAGTTAGTTAAATATTTTCAGGACAAATTTTTATGAACCAAATTTCTTGTATCTTCTCATACCTAGAAGAGCACTAAAATCATGAATGGAGATATCTATTCCTTGTGACACACAGCAACCTTCTGCCAAAATGTGTGCTGGATTGCATGTATTCTCCTTCACCAAAACCACGTGTATACTGACCTCCCACCCAACTTTTTGGAGCAATTCTTCAGAGATATCTGAGAAGCTGCTTCTGAGCTAGAGTCTTCATTTAGTACCAAACAAAACTTAACTCACAGCCCTCATGTTGTGCAGTATTTTCAGTAGACATGAGCAAAGTATTTGAATATTTTTGCTACAGTAATTTTACCATTTATTGTATGATTTTAAGTAATATCTTGTATGACAGAAAAAGAGAGATTGATTTTCCCCATATCATATAATCTTGACTTACTAAGAGCTTAGATCATTCAGTTAAAAAATAAAACCTAGTAACAATTTAGGCTCTATCAGTTCAGTTCAGTCACTCAGTCATGTCCGACTCTTTGTGACCCCATGAAGCATGTCAGGCCTCCCCGTCCATCACCATCTCCCGGAGTTCACTCTGACCCGCGTCCATTGAGTCAATGATGCCATCCAGCCATCTCATTCTCTGTCGTCCTCTTTTCCTCCTGCCCCCAATCCCTCCCAGCATCAGAGTCTTTTCCAGTGAGTCAGCTTTTCGCATGAGGTAGCCAAAGCATTGGAGTTTCAGCTTTAGCATCATTCCTTCCAAAGAAATCCCAGGGTTGATCTCCTTCAGAATGGACTGGTTGGATCTCCTTGCAGTCCAAGGGACTCTCAAGAGTCTTCTCCAACACCACAGTTCAAAAGCATCAATTCTTCAGTGCTCAGCCTTCTTCACAGTCCAACTTTCACATCCATACATGACTACTGGAAAAACTATAGCTTTGACTAGATGGACCTTAGTCAGCGAAGTAATGTCTCTGCTTTTGAATATACTATCCAGGTTGGTCATAACTTTTCTTCCAAGGAGTAA
>SJYX01017568.1:110020-131548 GCA_006410675.1 Oreotragus oreotragus | reverse complement strand
GTAGTTTGAGCATTCTTTGGCATTGCCTTTCTTTGGGATTGGAATGAAATCTGACCTTTTCCAGTCCTGTGGCCACTGCTGAGTGTTCCAAATTTCCTGGCATATTGAGTGCAACACTTTCACAGCATCATCTTTCAGGATTTGAAAGAGCTCAACTGGAATTCCATCACCTCCACTAGCTTTGTTCGTAGTGATGCTTTCTAAGGCCCACTTGACTTCACATTCCAGGATGTCTGGCTCTAGATGAGTGATCACACCATCGTGATTATCCAAGTCAATTCCAAGAACAGAGAAGCTAGTCTCACAATTCCCTGTATTATTCAAACTATACACATATTTTCTTTAGTTTTCAGTGTAAAAATTTTAGTAAATACAGTGACACACTAGAGTATGTCTAAAAATTTTCAACAATAATTTTAATATATCCATAGACTACCAATCATGAAAGCTCTAGAGTAATTACATATTTCTCATTAAGATAAATTTAAATATAGCAAAAGACAGAATAGAAATTCCACTCATATAAGAAGAATAAGTCATGTAGATATAGAGGATAGACAAGTACAAATGAGTATGTGTAACAGAAAATATACTTGGTGAAGAGTTGTTGTTCAGTCACAAAGTCGTGTCTGACTCCTTGCAACCCATGGACTGAAGCATGCAAGGCTTCCCTGTCCTTCACTGTCTCCTGCGGTTTGCTCAAAATCATGTGCATTGAGTCACTGTTACTATTTAACCATCTCATTTTCTGCCACCTCCTTCTCCTTTTGCCTTAAATCTTTCCCAGCATCAGGGTCTTTTCCAGTGAGCTGGCTCTTCATATTAGGTGGCCAAAGTATTGGAGCTTCAGCTTTAGCATCAGTCATTCCAGTGACTATTCAGGGTTGATTTCCTTTAAGATAGACTGGTTTGATCTCCTAGCAGTGCAAGAAACTCCACTTATAATTAGATAAACTTTGTGAAGTATATTTATAATTTCTTGGCTGTAGTCCCAGCAGGATTCCTGCCTTCAGAAGGACAATTTTGGTGTTGTGCTGACCATTCATTTCAGTTGCAACCTCTGATTCAGACACAAGGCTGTGCAGAAAACCAGCCTTCTTGTATCAGACAAGCACATCCTGATTCTGTCAAGTGCAGACGCCTGTGATTACACTCTCATAGCCAATATCATGTCCCATTGTTACTGTCAGCCTCTTTAGTAAAGAAACCATTAAGACTACAATTATACTTGAGTGGCACTTGATTTAAATGAGGAAGGTATCCATGCTTTCTGACCCTTCCTTGAATATGTCAAGATCATTTTGTTTCAAGCCTTTCATTACTCTTCTCTCTGCCTGGAAACCTTGACATTTTCTAATTCACAAGTTTGGCTCATTTCTCTGAAACCTCCCTAACCTCTACCCCTGCCCATTGTATCATATTACTTTACTATATTTTTTTCACAGATAGCTTCCTGAAATATTTTTTTATTTGTGTATTATACATCTTCAAGACTGTGTACAAGCTCTGTGAGAACTAAGGACCTCATATTTGCTTATTCAGTGCATCTAAGCTCAGAACAATACACTGGAAAAGGAAAGTGTACAAAACTGTTGGTTAAATGAAGAAAACTCAAAATATATAACAATCAGCATGTAACATATTGTAAGAAGGTTAAAGAAAATAATTGAGATGTTGCAAATAAACTTTATTCAACACTTAATGTAGTGGACAGTATTCTTTTGGAGAACTGCAAAAATAGGATAGAAGGCAAGAAGCCTTTATAGCGTAAACAGTAAAGAACATGAGAGAGACAAATATATTTGGTTGACTGGGGCCATATAGTTAATCTTTAAGGAGATAAGACCCAGAGTTGACTTGATCTTAGGGGATTGCCTGACTGGATACACTATATTTCTGGTCAGGCAAAGCGTTTGCAGGGACATGAAACTTGTCTGTCTTTCAGTTTGCTGATCTGGCACCCTGGGCAGGAGCAGCTCCATATTAAGCCTGGAAAATTATTATTTCAACGGAACTATAATGTGTGTAGTAAAATTGCTTTGAATAATAATTTTTATTATTGATACTCTCAGGTATCAGATATATTTCACAATAGGCTTTTGGTTTTCTCTTGGCACATCTGCTTCCCAAGTGGCACTAGTGGTAAAGAACCTGCCTGCCAATGCTGGAGACTTAAGATACATGGGTTTGATCCTTGGGTTGGGAAGATCCCTGGAGAAGGAAATGGAAAGCTGCTCCAGTATTCTTCCCTGGAAGATTCCATGGAAATGGGAATCTGGTGAGCTACAGTCCATGGGGTTGCAAAGAGTCTGGTACAGCTTAGCTCAGACACAACACATGGGGCATTTGCTAGGAACATGACATAGAAAGCTTAATAATGAGTAAATAGGTAAGTACATACCTACACAACTAATTAAATAAATATCTTAAGCCTACAAATATATTTTTGCCTATAAAAGTTTACTCCATGTGAAAAACATTGTAAGTTTTCTAATGTTCCAACTGGGACTTGCTACACAAAATACCCACCAAGGGGAACATATTTCAGTGAATGAGATTTTGTTATCATACAGTCTTTCAAGAATGAGAATAAAGCAAGCTATTCATGTTAAATCAATATCAAATTATCAACACCATATCTCTTTGGCTAATATTTCTGTGTATCACTGAAAGAAATGATTCAAGATCTTTTCATAAAATTTCCTTTTTCTGAAAATAGATGTCCATTTTAAAAGAGAAAGCTATTTCAAAGTCAACCAGAAAATTAACTAATTCATTTCTCATCTTCTGTATGTATTGAGAGCTTACTGAGATCAAGAAATTATGCAAATTGGATGATAGCAATCCTTTCTCTTAAAATATTTCTGTAAGTTTTCATTTTCCTAGGGATAAAGTTCAAACATATTAGCAAAATGTAGATGAATGTTAATATCACCCTTGCTCACTGCTTACTGTTTCTTTTTATCATTTGACATACTCACCCCCACCAAACCCTTCCCACTGTATTCCACTCACGCTAAAATATGTCAAGTTGTATGCACGTGGCAATAATTATTTTCACCCCACCTGGATTTCACTTTAGCTAGAATCACTTTTCTTCCTCAGCTATTCATCCTCCAAGCAAGCCTTAGGTCACAATAACCTCATTTACAAAGGGCTCCCTGATCTCCTTAAGATTTTGCTTGTGGGATAACGCTTTATGAAAGTTTATGTGAGCTTAATTGTTTACAGGTAAACTTTGTGATCCTTTAAAAGAGAAACAATTTACTATGATATTAATCAAATGCTGAGAAGTTAGTAATGTAAAATGAAAGGTCTTAAAAGATGAATTCCAATAGATGACTTGACACTAGATTTACGAAGACATGGGCTTCCTGGGTGGCTCAGCGGTGAAGAATCTGCCTTTGATGCAAAAGACACAAGAGATGCCATGGGTTTGATCCCTGGGTCGGGAAGATCCCATGGAGGAGGGCATGGCAACCCACTCCAGTATTCTTAAGAGCCTTGGAGAATCCCATGGACAGAGGAGCCTGGCAGGCTACAGTCCATAGGCTTGTGCAGAGTCAGGCATGACTGAAGGGACTGAGCATAAATGCTACAAAATTATAGACTTTCTATTCCTTAAGGATTTATAAACCTAGAGATGAAACTGTACAATACAAACTCAAAAATTTATTAGCTACTACAAATTATGGCATGTTTAGAAACACAAAAATTCAAAGGACTGTCAGAGAGGAAGCAGAAATTTATTTGTAGAAGAATTGTGAATTAAATGTAGTATACAAAAAATTTTTTTTCTTCTGTCTAGGTTCTTAGTTGAGATACCCTTGTAATATAAGAAAGATTAATGGGATAAAAATTAATTATGCATATACATTTGTTTGTACACAAGATCAACACAGATATGAAATTCTAAAGGCTGCCAGATGGTTGAGGCTTAGAAAAGTGGTAGGGGTCTGGGTCTTCAATGTAGGGGAAGACAACTTACGGGAAAGTGTAAAGACAAGATATTTAGTAAACAAAGTTGTCCTGCCCTACAGATAAGTCTCTTTGGTAAAAAAGTGATATCTGGTACTAGCTCCAGAACACCAATTATTTGCCATTTAATAAGAACTACATTTCTCCCAGTGTCCAAAATTATGTTCTTCTTTCCATCTGAAACCTCACCAGATGTGCCTTGAACATCCATATTTCTATCAAGAGACTCTTTAAGGAAATCTAATTTGTTTGTTTTTTTCCCCTAACTTTCACCTCAAAATTCTTCTAGCCTCTATCCATTCCTCAGTTCCAAAGCCACTTGCACTTCATATATTTATTGAGAAGATCTATTTTAAGGAATTGGCTCGCGCAATGTGGTGACTTGCCAAGTCAAAAACCCATAGGGTTGGCCGCTAGACTGGAGAACCCAGGTAAGAACTTCAGTTTGAGTCCAAAGGTGGTCCTCTGGCAAAATTTCCTCTTTGTCCAGAGAGGTCTTTTTTGTTTTTATTTTTATTTTTTTTAAGGACTTCAGCAGATTGGATGAGGTTCACCCACATTATGGAGGGCAACCTGCTTTACTCAGTTTACTGATTTCAGTTAACATCATTTAAATCTTCTTTCATATTAATAACTAGAATAGGATTTGCTCTAATATCTGGATATTATGGCCTAGTAAAACTGACACATACAATTAACCATCACAATCACTGTTTTTTTCTCTATGGACCTTGTTAATCAGATGACAGCTATTCAGGTACTAATAGCCAGCATCAAAACCATAGTCACAAAGAGAACATAAATTATTGAATGTAAATTGTGTGTATTTTCTAATTAAAAAAGAAAACTATTCCAAAATCATACTTTTATAGAGAAGACATTTTTGAGATAAATTTAGAACTTAAATATTAGAAAAGACCCAACCTTAGTAACTTGATTTATAATGTAATTATATTAAAGAGTGTTTTCAATGAAATCTAATATAGTCTTAGCAAAAATAAATAAATAAAATCTTTTTTATACTCATCTAAAATCCATACTAATAAAAGAGATGGGAAGGAACTGATTTCAACCCACTCCAGTATTCTTGCCTGGAGAATCCCATGGACGGAGGAGCCTGGTGAGCTACAGTCCACGGGGTCACAAAGAGTTGGACACGACTGAGCGACTTCACTTCAATGAGGAACATATTTTTACTGAATTGGCTGAATAAACCAACTAAGTGTGCTACATGTTAATTTTATTTTTATTTTCATTTGTGTTTATCTACTGATTGACTACCATTATTTCTTTTCATTATACTATCATTTTAAAACTCATTAATTTAGGTTTTAAAATAATTTTCTTTGACTTTTATTATGTATTATAGGGTTAGGAATAGTTTTATTATTTACCATTGATAAGGTGATGATAGCTGTCAGTGATGTTTAATGCACTTTTCAAATATGTCCCTCATTATTTGTGCAGTTTGTTCTGACACCTGATAAATTCAAAACAACTTCAAAAGCACTTAGTCATGTAAATAACAGGCTAAAAGCACTATTAAAATTTTTGAAATCCAGAGCTGCATTTACTCACAATTACAGAATGCAAAGTTATCAACCCTATCATCAATACTCAGCTGCTTGTAAATGATGACCTACCAAAGATTCATTTGACTTTGGAAGAGAATTTGCATGCAAAAGCAAGTTGTGTGTGTTTGTGTGTGTCTGTGTGTGCAGAGGAATAATCAAGATAAAGAATGACTGACATACAGAAACTAGTGTCAATTTGGGGGTAAATTTCTATTAGAAAAAGCTCCAATATCCACCAGCAGTGCCTATGGGAAGCATTAATTAAAGTTTATCTGGGGTTGCCTACTACCCATATAGCATGATCCTAAGGAAGTATGAGAAAAGGTACAACTATGTCGAACTAGGATTGGAATCTGGCATTAACTGAAAGTTTTTCTCCTTTCAATTTTAAACATAATCCATGACAGCATTTGGTAGATGAAAGGAAGTTCTTTTTGTTAAAAGTACTGTTAATATTATAAATTTCAATGACTTAAAAATATATATAATATATACAGAATATAAATTCATTTTGGTATAATACTGGTTTAATTGATAATATTAACTTGATTTTAGCAATGCCTTTGATAATACTGATACTGATGATAAAATGGTTTGAGAATTTTAATTAAAACCACCATGAAATTTTCATCCATAAAAACTAATTGCCCAAAGTTATTTAAACTAGAGTTACTTAACAATAAATAAATTGTTACATTGGCTCAACATGGTGATTCTTTGAATAAAGTTCAAATTTCAGTTTTGGAAGGTAGGAACCTGGAATGTTAGGTCCATGAATCAAGGCAAATTGGAAGCAGTCAAACAGGAGACGGCAAGAGTGAACGTCAACATTCTAGGAATCAACGAACTAAAATGGACTGGAATGGGTGAATTTAATTCAGATGACCATTATATCTACTACTGTAGGCAGGAATACCTTAGAAGAAATGGAGTAGTCATCATGGTCAACAAAAGAGTTCAAAATGCAATACTTGGATGCAATCTCAAAAACAACAGAATGATCTCTGTTCATTTCCAAGCCAAACCAGGGGACTGGAATGCAAAAGTAGGAAGTCAAGAAACACCTGGCATAACAGGCAAATTTGGTCTTGGAATACAGAGTGAAGCAGGGCAAAGGCTAATAGAGTTTTGCCAAGAGAACACACTGGTCATAGCAAACACCCTCTTCCAACAACACAAGAGAAGACCCTACACATGGACATCACAGATGGTCAACCCCGAAATCAGATTGATTCTTTGCAGCCAAACATGGAGAAGCTCTATAAGTCAGAAAAATAAGACCACGAGCTGACTGGCTCAGATCATGAACTCCTTATTGCCAAATTCAGACTTAAATTGAAGAAAGTAGGGAAAACCACTAGACCATTCAGGTATGACCTAAATCAAATCCCTTATGATTATACAGTGGAAGTGAGAAATAGATTTAAAAGATGGTCAACCCCGAAATCAGATTGATTCTTTGCAGCCAAACATGGAGAAGCTCTATAAGTCAGAAAAATAAGACCACGAGCTGACTGGCTCAGATCATGAACTCCTTATTGCCAAATTCAGACTTAAATTGAGGAAATTAGGGAAGATCACTAGACCATTCAAGTATGACCTAAATCAAATCCCTTATAATTATACAGTGGAAGTGAGAAATAGATTTAAAGGACTAGATCTGATAGATAGAGTGCCTGATGAACTATGGATGGAGGTTTGTGACATTGTAACCTATGCCCCAACCAGTAATGCTGAAGAAGCTGAACGGTTCTATGAAGACCTATAAGACCTTTTAGAACTAACACCGAAAAATGATGTCCTTTTCATTATAGGGGACTGGAATGCAAAAGTAGGATGTCAAGAAACACCTGAAGTAACAGGCAAATTTAGCCTTGGAACACAGAATGAAGAAGGGAAAAGGCCAATAGAGTTTTGCCAAGAGAACACACTAGTCATAGCAAACACCCTCTTCCAACAACACAAGAGAAGGCTCTACACATGGACATCACCAGATGGTCAACACCAAAATCAGATTGTTTATATTCTTTGCAGCCAAAGATGGAGAAGCTCTATACAGTCAACAAAAACAAGTCTGGGAGCTGACTGTTGTTCAGATCATGAGCTCCTTATTGGCAAATTCAGACTTAAATTGAAGAAAGTGGGGAAAACCACTAGACCATTCAGGTATGACCTAAATCAAATCCCTTATGATTATACAGTGGAAGTGAGAAATAGATTTAAGAGGCTAGATCTGATAGAGTGCCTGATGAACTATGGGCAGAGGTTCTTGACATTGTATAGGAGACAGGGATCAAGACCATCCCCATGGAAAAGAAATGCAAAAAAGCAAAATGGCTGTCTGGGAAGGCCTTACAAATAGCTGTGAAAAGAAGAGAAGTGAAAAGCAAAGGAGAAAAGGAAAGATATAAGCATCTGAATGCAGAGTTCCAAAGAATAGCAAGAAGAGATAAGAAAGCCTTCCTCAGCGATCAATGCAAAGAAATAGAGGGAAAGAACAGAATGGGAAAGACTAGAGATCTCTTCAAGAACATTAGAGATACCAAGGGAACATTCCATGCAAAGATGGGCTCGATAAAGGACCTAACAGAAGCAGAAGATTTAATCATTACAGCAATACAATGACATGCACATGTTATTAACCCCATTTGTCAAATGAGGAAAAGAAGATACAGTGGGGTTAAGCAACCTGCTCAAAATACTACCATGGACAGTGAAGGGTCTGGAGTTTATAAATAGGTCTGTTTGATTCCACTGCTAAGTGTAGCACAAGTATGCTATGTATATATAATTTTTCTTTAATTTTCTTTTTAAGTCATGTTGTGTCAGACATTAAACATTTGGTATATGTTTTTTCTGGATTATTTTCCTTATGCATATGCTAATATTGACATTTTTGAAACTGGTATATAATTTTATCCCAACTATGTTTTAAAATAAATTATCTGTATTCTGTAGTAACTGTCCAGAAATTCATGCATTGATTAATTCTTGATAGATCACCTACTCTCCACAGGGAACTGTTCTGTCTCTGGGTAAGCCAGATTCCACAGGACTTCCTCTTAGTCTTTAAGTATTTAATGGTTTATAGATATACAATCAGAGGACTCTACCTATTAAAGGATAAAACTAACCATCATGCTATTAGTGTGAACTTTTAAAAAGAGGCTGAAAAACATCTGTCATTAAGGAATTCTAAGACAACTTTAAGACCATATCTGGCTGATTTCATGTAATGGATAAGCACATGGGGAATTTAATACCAAAGCCAAATATCTGGTCTGTGTCTTAATTTGAAGTACCTCCTTGAACCCTGTCTTCTCCATCTAGAAAAGAAGGGTAATCATACAGCTAGCTCACGTACAATTATGATAAAGAAATGAGAGAATATATGTGAAAATCAAAACAATCCAGTCTTTGTGTTGATGCGGTAATTGAATTAGTGGAATGAGAGAATTCTAAGCAGGTTAGCAAGCAACAGCTAATTAACTGGTCAAACCAAGGATCCTGCTTTCCCTTTCTGAAGCACAAGTGCTCATTTAGGATTGATACTGCTAGGCTTCGATCTTAATTATACATTATGATTATTTTTTGGGGGGAGGGGTAGATTTGCAAATAATAGTTCAAACCTCATATATGCTTAGCAGCTTTAGAAAGTTAAAATCAACTAGACTTGAAATCTCTATTTCTCACTCACTCTCCCTCCAGTAGGAAGTTTTATGTGGTTGAATGGCAAGTGAATATTTGTAAATCTGCTTGACTTCTTGGATTTTGAATTTGCTGGGGGTGAAATATAGCATGCAACCCAGTGAATAGTCAGGATACGCTTCATCTCTCTTCTTAAGTAAATAGGGCGGAGAAGAGAAAAGATTGACAGAGCAATGTCTTCAGGGTTGTCCAGTGGGCCAGGTTCTGAAGACTCCAGCACAAAAGAATCAGACACATTATTGAAACTGTCCACAAATTGCACCAAGTTTAAAACTCAGTCAATGCAAAAGCTCTTGGATAATGTCAGGTTTAATATAACTCAAAAGACAAGATAGAGGAGGGAGAAAAAAGCAAAACAAGCATTATTCAAGCTCAGAACATCCACTCATTGCATTCTGTTGGAGGAGCCAGATTTTTCTCTCTCAAATTATCTGGGAGAAAAATGGAGAAAGAAGATGAAAATCTGTGTTTTTTTTTTTTTTTAATTGAAGTATAGTTGATTTACAATGTTGTGTTAATTACTGCTGTAAAGCAAAGTGATACAGATATATATATATATATATATACATATATATATATATATATATATAGGCTTCCCTGGTGGCTCAAAGGATAAAGCATCTGCTTGCAATGTGGAATACCTGGGTTTGATTCCTGGGTCAGGAAGATCCCCTGGAGAAGGAAATGGTAACCCACTCCAATACCCTTGCCTAGAAAATCCCATAGATGGAGAAGCCTGGTAGGCAATAGTCCATGGGGTTGTAAAGAGTTGGACATGACTGAGTGACTTCATTTTCACTTTCATACACACACACACATATACAAGTATGTACTTTTTTCCATTATGTTCTATCATGCATGTGTGTATGCATGCTCAGTTGTGTCCAGCTTTTTGCAATCCCATGGACTACAGACTGCCAGACTCCTCTGTCCATGGGATTTTCCTGGCAAGAATACTGGAGCGGGTTGCCATTTTCTCCTCCAGGGGATCTTCCTGACCCAGGAATTGAATCTGCATGTCCTGGGTCTCCTACATTCGCAGGTGAATTCTTTACCACTGAGCACCTGGGAAGTCCCATGCTTTATCATAGGATATTGCAAATAGTTGAACAAGGTCCTATACAGTAGGACCTTGGTGTTTATTCGTTCTATTTAAAAAGTTTACATCTGCCAACCCCGACTTCCCACTCCATCTTTCTCCCAACTCCCTCTTTCTTGGCTACCACCAGTCTGTTCTCTATATCTATGACTCTGTTTTTCATAACTAGGTTCATCTGTGTCATAGTTTAGATCCCACATGTAAGTGGTATCATATGGTGTTTGTCTCTCCCTTTCTGACTTATTTCATTTAATCCAATGATCTCTGGTTGCATCCATGTTGCTGCAGATGACATCATTTCGTGCTTTCTCATGGCTGAGCGGTATTCCATTGGATGCATGTACCACATCTTCTTCATCCATTCGTTTGTCAGTGAACACATAGACGGCTTCCATGTTTGGGCTGTTGTACACAGTGCTGGGCAGTGATCACTGGGGTGTGTGTATCTTTTCAAATTACGGTTTTCTCTGTATATATGCCCAGGAGTGGGATTACGGGATCATATAGTAATTATACTTTTAGCTTTCTGAGGTATCTCTGTACTGTTTTTCGTAGTGGCTGCATCAACTTACATTCCCACCAGCAGTGTAGGAGTGTTCCCTTTTCTCCACACCAAGAGGATGAAAATCACAACTGTGTCCCCGAATGGATTTGGAAAGGAAAATGTCCCTTAGGGATGAGCTTCGAGTGTTACCCAATTTGGTGTCTGCCATCCTTCATATTGGAATATCCACTGGACACTATAAAGTGTGTCCTGGTGTCCTTTTGTGGACCTGCAAGATCACGTGGACTCACAAACACCATCTTGTGTGAGGAAACAGGATAGTCTGTCCTTCCTCTTTCTTCTTGGATGTCATCTTATTTCTCCCTCTGAGGACCTTGGCAGAGGCTCCCTGCTCTGACATCCATCTATATTTTGCTGATATTATTGTTTGGCTTCCCCCAGAAGATGGAATCATGGTTGATTTTCAGTTCGAGTAATAACAGGATTTGCCATTTTCAGCCACGCAGATTTCCAGGAGCTTTTAAAGAAATCGTTAAGGTTAAGTAACCAGAGACAGGGACTTTAATGCACGCTCATTGACAGCTGCTCTTTCTCCAGCCCAGAAATTGAACAGTTCTCTCTCCCCTTCTCAACAAGTGCATCTGAGAATATTTTCTATGTGGTCAAGAAATGTCAAATTTTTTAAAAGTCCTGAGAGGGGTGATGGGAAGGCATCAATCTTTTGACTAAAACTGAGAGCTTTTTAGATTTAATAAACCTAGACAGAGGGTGTAAAATCTCATTGGTCCATGAAAAATCTCTTCCCTGTTTCCTTAAGAGGCGAGGGGCAGGGGTTGAGCTTGCCCAGGGAAAGAGCCCTAAAGAAGCTTAGTAGCCCAGCCTGAGGAAGCCCCACACCTTCCCTGGGCCAGAGCAGGTTCCACTTCCCAGGATGCACACAGTAGCTTCACAAAGGGTTTCAAAAGCCCTCCTCAGGGGTCCTCTCACTGAGCGGGCTCAGGGGATAGAAACTGGGCTTTGGACTCACGAGCCCCGAGTTTATGCTTTGGCTGCCATATTCCCTTGTGGAATTTTGGGCAAGTTGCCTGACCTTTAGGAGAGTCTCGTTTTCCCTATCTGGATTTCTATGGTTAGTGGCTGTTTCATAAGACTGGGTGTGAGGTGTGCTGACATTTATGGAGATTCTTGTGGATAGCAGATACCTAATAAATGGCCATAGTTATTATTATAATTGTCACTGTATTATTTACCTGCCCACTCAGCAACTTGATTTATGTGTTTGATAAGCATTTCAAATGTAACATGTCCAAAATGAAACTCTTGGGTCCCTCTACTAGCCCCTTCCCATTTTGGGAGTATCCCCCCAAAATGACCCACCATAGCCTTCTCTATCTCAGCAAAAGGTGCCACCATCCCATAAGAAGCTTAGAAATTACCTTTGACTCCTCTTTCTTTTAATTCCCACAACACACTCAAATCAAGGCTTGTTCTGCCTTAAAATGTACCCCAAATCTCACTGCTTTTTCTACCTGCATGACTCCCATCCCAGTCTGACCCACCATCGTCTCTCAGCTGTGTTACTGCAGCAACCTTCCAACTGGTCTCCCTGCCTCCACTCTTGGCCGCCCTAAAATCTGTTCTTCACAGAGCTGCAAAGTGGACTTTTTAAAAGGTAAACCAGATCAGTTCACTCTCCTATGTAAAACCCTTCAGTGCCTTCCAAACTTTCCCATGACCCACAGAACCCTACACAGCCCGGCCTCTCTGCCTCTCCAACTTCATCTCCTACCTCCTGGCTCGTTATGCCCAGTCATCATCCCACATCAGGTTTATTTGCATCTCAGGGCCTTTGCACGTGCTGTTTGCACATGCTCTTTAGAACATTGTCACCCACTTCCCATCTTTGCATGGAGGACTCATTTTTATTATTGAGGATTCTGCTCAAATATTACCCCCTCAAAGAAGCCTTTCTGAGTCCCCCATCTGAAGTCACTAGAGTCATTCTCCAGTTACCCTCTGTCTGTAAACCTTGAATGTTTTTCAGTGTTTATTACTCTCTGAAATAATAAACCATATTGATAAAAAGTAAATTATCTATGTTTTCTTCATGTTTCTCTCTGTTCTAGCAGCAAGCTATGAGGGGACTTAGATCCTCTCTGTCATAGTCATAGCTCTATACTCAGCACTTAGAATAGGGCCTGAAAATATTTGTTGAATGAATGAATGGAAGCATTATTAATGGTGCCATATTTTAATTTCATTTCTTATCTTTCTTCCACAGCTCTGGGTATACGTGCCTTGAGCAATACAGGAACCGTGAACTTCCCGATGTTCAAGCTGGTTTTTGAAAAGGCAGAGGAACAAGAGATCAAATTGCCAACATCCACTGGATCATGGATAAAGGAAGAGAGTTCTGGGAAAATATCTATTTCTGCTTTACTGACTGTGCCAGAGCCTTTGACTGTGTGGATCACAGTAAACTGTGGAAAATTCTGAAAGAGACGGGAATACCAGACCATCTGACCTGCCTCTTGAGAAACCTAAATGCAGGTCAGGAAGCAACAGTTAGAGCTGGACACGCAACAACTGACTGGTTCCAAATAGGAAAAGGAGTACATCAAGGCTGTCTATTGTCACCCTCCTTATTTAACTTCTATGCAGAGCACATCATGAGAAACGCTGGGCTGGAAGAAGCAAAAGCAGGATTCAAGATTGCCAGGAGAAATATCAATAACCTCAGATATGCAGATGACACCACCCTTATGGCAGAAAGTGAAGAGGAACTAAGAAGCCTCTTGATGAAATTGAAAGAGGAGAGTGAAAAAATTGGCTTAAAGCTCAACATTCAGAAAACGAAGATCATGGCATCTGGTCCCATCTCTTCATGGGAAATAGATGGGGAAACAGTGTCAGACTTTATTTGGGGGGGCTTCAAAATCACTGTAGATGGGGATTGCAGCCATGAAATTAAAAAAACACTTATTCCTTGGAAGAAAGTTATGGCCAACTAGATAGCATACTCAAAAGCAGAGATATTATTTTGCCAACACAGGTCCATCTAGTCAAGGCTGTGGTTTTTCCAGTAGTCACGTATGGATGTGAGAGTTGGACTGTGAAGAAACCTGAGTGCTGAAGTATTGATGCTTTTGAACTGTGGTGTTGGAGAAGACTCTTGAGAGTCCCTTAGACTGTGAGGAGATCCAACCATTCCATTCTAAAGGAGACCAGTCTTGAATATTCATTGGAAAGAATGATGCTAAAGCTGAAACTCTAATACTTTGGGTGCCTCATGGGAAGAGTTGACTTATTGGAAAAGACTCTGATGCTGAGAGGGATTGGGGGCAGGAGTAGAAGGGGACGCCAGAGGATGAGATGGCTGGATGGCATCACCGACTCAATGGTAATGAGTTTGGGTGAACTCCAGGAGTTGGTGATGGACAGGGAGGCCTTCCATGGTGCAATATATGGGGTCACAAAGAGTCAGACACGACTGAGCAACTGAACTGAACTGAAAGGATTACAAACTTTAACAGAATTGCAAAACAAATTTGTGCCGGAATGTTTGGTAAACTGACATTCTTTAAGGCAAGACCTCATGTGACAATCAGTTCAGTTCCACTCATTCACTCAGTCATGTCCGGTGCTTTGCGACCCCAGGGACTGCAGGACATCAGGCCTCTTATCCATCACATTCTCACGGAGTTTTCTCAAACTCATGTCCATTGAGTCGGTAAAGCCATGCAACCATCTCATCCTCTTTCATCCCCTCTTCCTCCTGCCTTCAATCTTTCCCAGCATCATCACCTTTCCAATGAGTCAGTTCTTCGCTCAGGTGGCCAAAGTTTCAGCCTCAGCATCAGTCCTTGCAATGAATATTCCAGACTGATTTGTTTTAGGATTGACGATTGGATCTCCTTGCTTGTCCAAGGGACTCTCAAGAGTCACTTAAAGAACTTTCTTTACAGTCCATCTCTCACATCCACACATGACCACTGGAAAAACCATAGCTTTGACTAGACAGACCTTTGTTGTCAAAGTAATGTATCTGCTTTATAATATGCTGCCTAGGTTGGTCATAACTTTTCTTCCAAGGAGTAAGCGTCTTTCAATTTCATGGCTGTAGTCACCATCCACAGTGATTTTGGAGCCCCTCAAAATAAAGTCTCTCACTGTTTTCATTGTTTCCTCCATCTATTTGACATGAAATTATGGGAACAGATGCCAAAGTGTTAGTTTTCTGAAGGCTGAGCTTTAAGTCAACTTTTTCACTCTCCCCTTTCACTTTCATCAAGAGGCTTTTTAGTTCTTCTTAGCTTTTTGCCATAAGAGTGGTGTCATCTGCATATCTGAGGCTGTTGATAATTCTCCCGGCAATCTTGATTCCAGCTTGTGCTTCATTCAGCCCAGCATTTCTCATGATGTGCTCTGCATGTAAGTTAAATAAGCAAGTTAAATATGTTAAATAACAATATACAGCCTTGACATACTCCTTTCATGATTTGGAACAAGTTTGTTGTTCCATGTCCAGTTCTAACTATTGCTTCTTCATCTGCATGCAGATTTCTCAGGAGGCACATCAGGGGTTCTGGTATTCCCACCTCTTTAAGAATTTTCTACAGTTTGTTGTGATACACACAGTCAAAGCCTTTAGCTTAGTCAATAAAGCAGAAGTAGATGTTCATCTGGAACTCTCTTGCTTTTTCTATGATGCAACAGATGTTGGCAAATTGATCGCTGGCTCCTCTGCCTTTTCTAAATCCAGTGTGAACACCTGGAAGTTCATGTTTTACATACTTTGAAGCCTGGCTTGGAGAATTTTGAGCATCACTTTGCTAGCATGTGAGATGAGTGCAATTGTACTGTAGTTTGAACATCCTTTGGCGTTGCCTTTCTTTGGGACTGGAATGAAAACTGATCTTTTCCAGTCTTGTGGCCACTGCTGAGTTTTCCACATTTGCTGGCATACTGAGTGCAGCACTTTCACAGCATCATCTTTTAGGATTTGAAATAGTTTAACTGAAATTCCATCACCTCCACTAGCTTTGTTCGTAGTGATACTTCTTAAGGCCCACTTCATCCCATTCCAGGATGTCTGGATCTAGGTGAGTCATCACACCTTCGTGATTATCAGGATCGTGAAGATNGGTTTTCCCTACTTTCTTCAATTTAAGTCTGAATTTGGAAATAAGGAGTTCATGATCTGAGCCACAGTCAGCTCCCAATCTTGTTTTTGCTGACTGTATACAGCTTCTCCATCTTTGGCTGCAAAGAATATAATCAATCTGATTTCGATGTTGACCATCTGATGATGTCTACGTGTACAGTCTTCTCTTGTGTTGTTGGAAGAGGGTGTTTGCTATGACCAGTGTGTTCTCTTGGCAAAACTCTATTAGCCTTTGCACTGCTTCATTCTGTACTCCAAGGCCAATTAGCCTGTTACTCCAGGTATTTCTTGACTTCCTACTTTTGCTTTCCAGTCCCCTATAAGGAAAAGGACATCTTTTTTGGGGTGTTATTCTACAAGGTCTTGTAGGTCTTCATAGAACCATTCAACTTCCGCTTCTTCAGCATTACTGGTTGGGGCATAGACTTGGATAACTGTGATATTGAATGGTTTGCCTTGGAAATGAACAGAGATCATTCTGTCGTTTTTGAGATTGCTTCCAAGTACTGCATTTCGGACTCTTTTGTTGACCATGATGGCTACACCATTTCTTCTAAAGGATTCCTGCCTGCATTAGTAGATATAATGGTCATCTGAGTTAAATTCACCCATTCCAGTCCATTTTAGTTTGCTGATTCCTAGAATGTCGATGTTCACTCTTGCTATCTCCTGTTTGACCACTTTCAATTTGCCTTGATCCATGGACCTAACATTCCAGGTTCCTACACAATATTGCTCTTTACAGCATCAGACTTGCTCTTTACAGCATCAGACTTTACTTCCATCATCAGTCATGTCCACAACCGGGTCTTGTTTTTTCTTTTGCTTTATCTCTTCAATCTTTCCATAGTTATTTCTCCACCGATCCCCAGTCGAATATTGGGCACCTACTGACCTGGGGAGATCATGTTTCAGTGTCCTATCGTTTTGCCTTTTCATACTGTTCATGAGGTTCTCAAGGCAAGAATACTGAAGTGGCTTGCCATTCCCTTTCCCAGTGCGCCACGTTTTGTCATACATCTCCACCATGACCCATCCTTCTTAGAGTTCACTACTACTTTGGCTATTATCTTTTTGTTTTTTTCTGTTCTATAGATAGTTCAAAAAAAAGGATTAAAAATAATTTATAATTTTAAAAAATGAGCCAAGACAGAGAATAAGCTATGCAGAATCAAGTGGATTCACATCTTAGAATCTATTCTTAGAAATTTTGGCACTAGCTGTAAAGAACCCCCCTGCCAATTCAGGAGACATAGGAAACATGCATTCAATCCCTGGGTTGGGAAGATCCCCTGGAGGGAGAAATGGCAACCCACTCCAGTATTCTTGCCTGGAGAATCCCATGCACAGAGGAGCCTAGAGAGTTACAAGCCTTAGGGTCAAAGAGTCAGAGACAGCTGAAGCGACTTAGCATAGCGTTCATGCATGCATTGTCAAATAAGGCTATCTTTAAGCAAGTAAGGCATAACCAAATTTACGACCCATTCCAAATGTGGAAAAAAAATCAGTGTTTTCAGATGTAATCTTCAAGATTAAAAAAAATACAGTATAATTCTCTTTACATAGAAGAAACTCATGTAACAGCATCTAATACACACACAGCTTTTATTGGGGCCATTATGAATTATGAATTGTTATTTGGACATTATTCTTCATACCCAAGTTTAAATAATAGAGTAAAACATTTTGGGTTCTACAGATGTACTTATTCTGTTTGTATGTGTAATTTATTTATATGGCCATTAGTTAAAGTGGAAGTCACTCAGTCATGTCCAGCTCTTTGTGACCCCATGACTGTAGGCCTCCAGGCTTCTCTGTGCATGGAAGTCCCAGGAAAGAATATTGGAGAGGGTTGCCATTTCCTTCTCCAGGGAATCTTGCCAACCCAGGGAATGGACCCAGGTTTCCCTCATGGCAGGCAGATTCTTTACCACCTGAACCACCAGGGATATTGTAAATAATCAGATCTGTGCTATCCAAGACTGTACTCATTAGCTACATGTGGCTGTGTAATTTTATAGTAATTTAAACATATAGTAAATAATATTTAATTCTACACTTCCAAAAGCCATGTGTCAAGTATACAATAACCACATGTGACTAGCTGTTATGTGTAGTAGATAGAGTTGATTTACAGATAGACTGAAAAAAACTCTGTATTTTTCTCTGGGGATAGTTAGATGTCTGTTGACTCTTGGCCAAGATAAGGTCAGTAGGATTTATGATGTGTTGTTTAAAAACTTAAAATCCCCTGGCAACCCCCAGACACAGCTTTTTTGACTAAGATTTTTCAACGTGCCTAACCTATTTTGTCAACCTAGCCTGATCAAATGCCATAAAATCCAGCTTGGAGTATGAAATCCTGCCTGGAGCTTATGATTTGAACACACAGGAAACCAAGTTTTCTTACACAGACCACACTGGTTGAATCCAGTGACAGAGCATAGCCCATGTACAAGAAAAAACCCAGGGAACCTGGAACATGAAATTCTTTCAGAATTCTGATGCTTGCTGCATTCTTTTTTTTTTTACCATATGGACCATATACTTTTTGTCAAAACATGAACTATACACAAAGAAATTTACAAAATTTCAAATGTTATGAATATACTCTCAAAAGGAACATGTGTAGTTCATTTTTGCCTCTGGCACATATGGTATAATTTTAAATCTCTGAGTAAACATTTATATAAAAGTCAATGCTTATATAATTAAAGCATGGTCTTTTGAAGTATACTCACACATACGCAGACATACTTATAAGCTTATTTTATATTAGACATATATACCAGTATATGTATGACTGTTTATGACAGACTTCTTTCATTGAACATAATGATTTCAAGGCTCATTCAAGTTACAACATGTATCGCTATATTATCTTTTTTTTTTTCTTTTTCTTTTTTCTTTCCTCCCATCTCCCTTCCCGTCCCACCTCTCTAGGTTGATAGAGAGCCCTTGTTTGAGTTTCCTGAGCCATACAGCAAATTCCCATTGGCTATCTATTTTATATATGGTAGTGTAAGTTTCCACGTTACTCTTTCCATATATCTTACTCTCTCCTCGCCTCTCCCTATGTCCATAGGTCTATTCTCTATGTCTATTTCTCCACTACTGCCCTGCAAATAAATTCTTCAGTACTATTTTTCTAGATTCCATGTATGTGCATTAGAATACAATATTTATATTTATCTTTCTGACTTGCTTCACCCTGTATAACAGGTTCTAGGTTATTTCAGAATAATATCCCATTTTACAGAACATTTGGTTTCATGAATTTATCAGTTGATGGGGATTTGAGTTGTTTATACGTTTTGACTATTATGCATAATACTGGTATAAATGGTGATAAATGAGCTTTTGCATGAGTGTATATTTTTAATAATCTTCATATGCACCCCAGAGTTGAATTAATGGATTATATGATAACTTTATGTTTAAGTTTTGGAAGGATGGCCAAACTGTTTTGTGAAGCAGCTACATTCTTTTCTATTCCTGCCAGCAGTTTATAAGGGTTTCAATTTCTCCATATCCTTGCCAATGCTTGTTATTATCAATATTTTTTATATTAGCCATTCCTGTGGTAGAAATGATATCCCATTTTGGTATTAGTCTGCATTTCCTAGACAGAAAGATTTTTGTCGTGTATTTAGTTGCCATCTATAAATTATCTTGGGAAAAAAAGCTACCTAGATACTTTACTTTTTTTTTTTTTGAAATGGGCTATTTCTTTCTTTCTTTCTCCTTCTTCTTCTTTTTTTTTTTTTTTACTTCTGAGAGTCTTTTATACATTCTGGATATCAGTCTTTTTCGGATACATGATTTGCAAATCATTTCTCCCATTTGCTATGCTGTCTTCACATTTTTGATAATGTTCTTCAAAGTAAATTTTTGAATTTTGGTGGAGTCTGCTTTATATAATTTTTCTTTTGTTGCCTGTGGTTTGGCACTATATCCAAGAAACCATTGTTTACTTCAGAGTCAAAGATTTACATCTTTTTTTTTCAGAGAAGCTTTTAATTAAGGTAAATTTTTAGTTTAGTTCTTAATCTCAGGCTTCTGTTTGTTTTTTGTTCATTTTTATATACATTATGAAAGAGAAGGTCGAATTTGCTCATTTACATGTGGATGTTTATGTTAACATTCGATTAAAATACTATTTTTTACACTTTGAAATGCCTATACACTTGTTCAGTTCAATTTACCATAAACGTAAGGTGTTTTTGTGAGAATGGATTCTAGTCCCCTGATCCAAAAGTTTATCTTTCTGGTGGCACCATACTCTCTTGAATGTGGCAGCTTTGCAAAAGTTTTTAAATAAAGAAATTTGAGTTCTTCAATTTTTTTTTTTCTCAACAATGTTATGGCCTTCATCAATTTCTATAAAGAAACGAGATGGGATTTTAGAGGCATTGTGTTTAATCTGAAGATCAGTTTGGAAGTATTGCCACTCTAAAATGTCCTGCCTTCTTATGGAAACATGGGGTGAATTTTCATTTGTACTGTGTGCTAAGTCATTCAGTCATGTCTGACTCTTTGTGACCACGTTGACTGTAACCCACCAGGCACCTCTATCCTTGGGAATTCTCCAGATAAAAATACTGGAGTGGGTTGCCATTCTCTTCTCCAGGGGATCTTCCCAACCCAGGGATGGAACCCAGGTTTCCCACATTGCAGGTGGATTCTGTATCATCGGAACCACCAGGGAAGTCGAGGAATACTGGAGTGGGTAGCCTATCCCTTCTCCAGAAGATCCTCCTGACCCAAGAATCTCTCCTACATTGTTTAAGACTTCTTAAATTGCTCAACAATTTTAGTTCACTGAGTATAAATTTTATGTTCTTCTTTAAAAAATGTATCCTTAATTATTATATATTTTTTTATTCTGTTAGTTATTTATTTTTATACTATTAGGAAGTATAGTATAGACTTCAGAACTGTACTAACTCTATACCATTAAAAAGATGACTGAGAATTCAATTGCCAAAATAAAAACTGTTGTTACTCATGGCTTACAAAACAAAAACAAAGTATATCTACTTGGTCCCCCATGAACAAAATAGATGTTTAACACCCTGTTTGAAAGTAAAAGTGAAGGTATTAGTTGCTCAGTCATGTGCTGACTCTTTGTGACCCCATGGACTGTAGCCTGCCAGGCTCCTCATTCCATGGCATTCTCCAGGCAAATATACTGCAGTGGGTAGCCCTTCCCTTTTCTAGGTGATCTTCCCGAACCACAGATTGAACCCAGGTCTCCTGCACTGCAGGCAGATTCTTTACTGTCTGAGTCACCAGGGAAACCCTGCTGCTGCTGCTGCTGCTAAGTCACTTCAGTCGTGTCCGACTCTGTGTGACCCCATAGACGGCAGCCCACCAGGCTACCCCGTCCCTGGGATTCTCCAGGCAAGAATACTGGAGTGGGTTGCCATTTCCTTCTCCAATGCATGAAAGAGAAAAGTGAAAGTGAAGTCGCTCAGTCTGTCCGACTGTTAGCGACCCC
>SJYX01017568.1:88970-108324 GCA_006410675.1 Oreotragus oreotragus | reverse complement strand
CAAAAATACTGGAGTGGGTTGCCATTCTCTTCTCCAGGGGATCTTCCCAACCCAGGGATGGAACCCAGGTTTCCCACATTGCAGGTGGATTCTGTATCATCGGAACCACCAGGGAAGTCGAGGAATACTGGAGTGGGTAGCCTATCCCTTCTCCAGAAGATCCTCCTGACCCAAGAATCTCTCCTACATTGTTTAAGACTTCTTAAATTGCTCAACAATTTTAGTTCACTGAGTATAAATTTTATGTTCTTCTTTAAAAAATGTATCCTTAATTATTATATATTTTTTTATTCTGTTAGTTATTTATTTTTATACTATTAGGAAGTATAGTATAGACTTCAGAACTGTACTAACTCTATACCATTAAAAAGATGACTGAGAATTCAATTGCCAAAATAAAAACTGTTGTTACTCATGGCTTACAAAACAAAAACAAAGTATATCTACTTGGTCCCCCATGAACAAAATAGATGTTTAACACCCTATTTGAAAGTAAAAGTGAAGGTATTAGTTGCTCAGTCATGTGCTGACTCTTTGTGACCCCATGGACTGTAGCCTGCCAGGCTCCTCATTCCATGGCATTCTCCAGGCAAATATACTGCAGTGGGTAGCCCTTCCCTTTTCTAGGTGATCTTCCCGAACCACAGATTGAACCCAGGTCTCCTGCACTGCAGGCAGATTCTTTACTGTCTGAGTCACCAGGGAAACCCTGCTGCTGCTGCTGCTGCTAAGTCACTTCAGTCGTGTCCGACTCTGTGTGACCCCATAGACGGCAGCCCACCAGGCTACCCCGTCCCTGGGATTCTCCAGGCAAGAATACTGGAGTGGGTTGCCATTTCCTTCTCCAATGCATGAAAGAGAAAAGTGAAAGTGAAGTCGCTCAGTCTGTCCGACTGTTAGCGACCCCATGGACTGCAGCCCACCAGGCTACTCCATCCATTGGATTTTCCAGGAAGAGTACTGGGGTGGGGTGCCATTGCCTTCCCCACAGGGAAACCCTAGTTGCTTCTAATTGCAAGCAGAAAAAGAAGCAGCAGCACAACGTGTTAATGTATAGTTCCTTGTATCTTCTAAATATGATTCACCTATTATTATACATATATTATTATACATACACAACCACAACTGAAAAGGAATCAAAGGAAGGAGTATGTGCATGAGAATCTATATACAAATATTATTTTCCTTTTTCCTTTTCAGTTTCAACAATAGAATAAAGCGCTCGAATTGTGTTAAATGGTAGCATTTAAATATACTGATCACAACGCACTCTCAAAATTAAACATGAAGAGCCAAATAGCATGGTATAGAATAAAAAAAATTTAATGAGTATTACATAGAGCAAGTGGGAGTTTCCTAACACATTGGTTTTCTCAGTCTGTGTATTTTTTTTATTATTAAAGTATAGATTTCCAATGTTGTGTTAGTTTTAGATGTACAGCCAAGTGATTCAGTTATATATTTTATATGTGTGTATTCTTTTACTGATTCTTTTCCCTTATGGGGTATAAGATATTGAACATAGTTCCTTGTGCTATAGTCCTGAGCTTCTAATGTATCCTTCTCCCTTCTTCCCATTTGGTAATCATAAGTTTGTTTCGTATGTCTATAAGTTTATTTCTGTTTTGTAGATTAAGTTCTTTGTATAAATTTTTTTTAGATTCCACAGATAAATGATATCATATGGTATATGTATGTGTGTCTTGAGTTGATATATAAAATATATCATCACTATGTGGTGTAATAGAAAGTTTTGAAGATAAATCCATAGCAGTAGAACAGAATAAACATTATACCTTAATTATGTTCAATACAGGAAAAGATTAAATAGCTTTATATTTAATAACCCTATAAGTGCTTTTATTATCAAAGTAAATGTTGCCATTTAATTTTAAATTTAAAACTAAATAAATAGCTTAAAACACTGGGTAGGGCAAAATAGATATAGATACATATATAGATATATGACTTATAGAGTTTCTGAGATAGCATTTGCAAATAATAACAAACTGAAATAAATACTATAATGAAAGTGCTGACTTGGAGAAACTCATGTGATAATTCTGGAAACCTTTTAAAAGTTGCAGCAATTTCAATGTATATCTATAGTTTGTGTAAGCTACTTTATAATTAGGGTTATATTTTAAAACAAATTTCCAAAATGGAATATTGTATGAAAGAGCAAAGCACTCTACTTCTGTTTCTTAGCTAAAATTACCAAAATTTTAAATGAATTTTTTTTATATCAGTTGTTGCCCAACACTGTTTTAATTGGACTAAAATACAAAGTTGTATTATACAATAAATTCAATAATTGAGTTATTTTTAGAAATTGTTTGTTATAGTCAAAACCCTCAGTGAAAGCTCATACAAACTTTAGAGGAGTACTCTCAGCACAATAAATATTAATATATTTGTTTCAAGCCGACAAATGTTCAAAGAGATTATACAGCAAAATCACTAAGTAAGATAAAGGACTAAAAGCAAGTGGGCCTTTTAATGGGAGCATTATAGTTTCTTTGTTTTAAAGCAATTCATCTTGGTTAAATTTTACAAAATTTAATTCAAGCATAATGCACACACATACATACACTTTTGTTTCCCAACACAGCTTCCTTATATCATGATTCCACTTATTATTAGAGTTCACAGAACACAGTAGTCACCAGATTAGAATAGGAACCATTTATATGGGAAAAACCAATTCTGCTTTCAAAACCAATTCAACTTCTGCTTTCAAAACCAATTCAACCTCTTAACTGGGCTCACAAAGGTGACAAAACTTGTCTCTACCTCCCTTTTTTTTAAATTAAATTTTTTGAAAAACACTTTTATTTATCTGATAAAGTTTTTAAAAAGTGAGTTCTGTTAGAATTTGGTTTGTGAGGGTAGAACTTTGAATTTAATAAAACCAATTCTGCTTTCAAAACCAATTCAACTTCTGCTTTCAAAACCAATTCAACCTCTTAACTGGGCTCACAAAGGTGACAAAACTTGTCTCTACCTCCCTTTTTTTTAAATTAAATTTTTTGAAAAACACTTTTATTTATCTGATAAAGTTTTTAAAAAGTGAGTTCTGTTAGAATTTGGTTTGTGAGGGTAGAACTTTGAATTTAATAGACACCATAACTTGCGAAACAAACTATACCATTTTCCACAAAACAGAAAGCTTGTACTCAGCCAAATTAGGATGAGAGACTTAGTCCAAATTCCATTAATATCAGTTTTTACTAACCCATTTGTTCTAAAGTAAGACAGGTACAGGGCTTGTAAAAGCCCTGCATTCTGAAATAAGGCTACTGAATATTCTAGCAACTCAGTTGGTTCACATTTTTGAAAATGCTTGCCAGTATATTCATCTGACTAAATTAGCTCTTGAAATGACATGAGTACTTTTCTCTAATCCTCTTCTTTTGAGATTCTTCATAGTTCCTATGGTATTTATTCTCCAATTGCTAATATATAAATGTCAACTTTGTGTGACAACACATGTGTTCATACCGATGGCTAACTTAACTCTCTTTTCCATACTTTCTTCATCTCTAAGTGGAGGGTTAAGTTTTTCCCATATAAATGGTTGCTATGAGAAGCGGTTGAAATGATATATATATATACATAACTGATACATACATTCACAGGCAAAAACTTTATAAGTGTTTGCTTTTATCCTCTATTTTTTTCATTATTTATGTTCTTCTCCATTTATATTTTCCCAAAGCATGCTCTGAATGATTTGATGACAAAAATACCCTAATAACTTAGACATGAGTAAGTTAAACTAATAAGAAAATATGCAAAAGTGCTTCAGTTCAGTTCAGTTCAGTCTCTCAGTCGTGTCCGACTCTTTGTGACCCCATGAATCGCAGTACGCCAGGCCTCCCTGTCCATCACCATCTCCCGGAGTTCACTCAGACTCACGTCCATCGAGTCCATGATGCCATCCAGCCATCTCATCCTCGGTCGTCCCCTTCTCCTCCTGNACCCCGGTTTAAGTAATTAGGTAGTGTACTCTCCGGACGTGCTGTGATTTTTAAGTCGCCTACAGTGACGTCATTTAAAAGAAGCGTTTCCTGAACTCAGGTTCAAGCACTTTATTCAAGGCACTAAACTGTTAAAGTCATGGCTTGCCTTAATTGAGTACTGTGTACGATTTTTACATACATATTTCTTATCTTCATGGAGCCACAGTACCCATTTTATACCTGAGACTGAAAAGCAAAGAGACTTGAGGAAGACCACGGAAGATTTGTCCTATGTTTTAGCACCTGGGTGACCTTAAATAGCAATCATAAAAATAATTTAAAATGCATAATATGTATTATATGCAGCATTATATATAAAATGGGTTGTAAGATAATACAATGCAGACAATACTAGAAATATATACAGGGACCAAATAAAGCAGAGAGATAATGCCTGTCTCCTCTCTGGAAATGTGTTGTTTGAGCTGAGAGTTGATAGATGGCCAGGAGTTTAACAGAGAAGGAAGGGAAGATGATCTAGCCTGAGAAATAACAAAAGTGAGAGCACAGTAGGCATAAAATAGTTTAGTTTTCGGAGCTTAAAATGCAAGGAGGGTAAATGACAAAATATCAAGCAAGTTGTGAACAAGAGAGAAAGAGTATCTTATGCCATTCTAGTAGACGTAAATCTTTGTAAATAGGACAGAAAAGCCAGAGAAATATTCTGAAGGAAGAAGAGGCACGAGAAAACTTCTTCTTGGGATAACTTGAAGGACTGGCCCAGATTGGAAAAATTTTTAAGTCTGAATCCCTAATTTATTGATAAATCTTACCTTTCAACAGTTTCCCATTGGAATCTGATTTTGAAAAGTGAAAAATACCTTTATAATGGAAATTAGCCTTATTAATTTGTCCATTTTGTAAAGTTTTTAATAAGATTTCCTAAAATAATCCAAGGATTTGCAAATTAAAACTTAACATTTTGTGTCTTGGTCCTTTCTTGTTTTTATTTTAGCAGTTCTAGGTAGTTGCCACACCTGGAGCAACCTAAGTATACTAGCAACCCTTCTTTCTACCCATCCCTGTTCTTACACATCTACAGAGAAAATTCAGCAAAGCTTGACAGTACCCTAAACTCCTTTACCCCATCTTTCTTTTCATCCACTCCTATCTTGACTGAACCCTACCATCCATATCCTCCCCTTTGATATGGAGCAGCTGACCACTACTGGAGAAATTTCCATGATCACATGCATTCTGTTATTAAATTCCGGTCACCTACCACACCTGATGTCTCAACACCACCCAGCAGCCCTGTTAAATTTTTCTTAATTGTTCTGCCACTCTAGGCAACTCTTTGAAATCTTCACCAGTTTCTTTCAAATCCCCAACCCTGCCCTTCCAAATCTGCTCAAAGTACATGACTTTACATCACAGAAATTTGGAATCATAAAGACCTCTGTGACTGAAGCATACTGAGCAAAAATCGAATGTTAAAGGATCAAATCAGAGAGGACAAATCAAGGTAGAGGCCCAGCAGGACCTCATAGGGCATCTTAAAAAGTTTACATTATTAGAATGGAAATCATAAAACGATTTTAAACAGAAGAATGAAATAATATGCTCTTTAAAAAAAAAAATCCACTACTGGAGAAATTTCCATGATCACATGCATTCTGTTATTAAATTCCGGTCACCTACCACACCTGATGTCTCAACACCACCCAGCAGCCCTGTTAAATTTTTCTTAATTGTTCTGCCACTCTAGGCAACTCTTTGAAATCTTCACCAGTTTCTTTCAAATCCCCAACCCTGCCCTTCCAAATCTGCTCAAAGTACATGACTTTACATCACAGAAATTTGGAATCATAAAGACCTCTGTGACTGAAGCATACTGAGCAAAAATCGAATGTTAAAGGATCAAATCAGAGAGGACAAATCAAGGTAGAGGCCCAGCAGGACCTCATAGGGCATCTTAAAAAGTTTACATTATTAGAATGGAAATCATAAAACGATTTTAAACAGAAGAATGAAATAATATGCTCTTTAAAAAAAAAAAATAACGGTGCTTTTTGGAGAATAGACTATGAAAGCAGAGACCAATTAGGAGGTTATCTCAGAAGTCGAGGTGAATAATGGGAACAGCTTAGGGTAGAGTTGTGACAGTGGGGCTGATAAGTGGTCAGAGTCATGTGTAATTTGAAAATGGAGCCAACAGATTTGCTGATGGCCTGACTGTGAGGTTGGTAAAGGATAAGGATGCCTCCTAAATTTGGGGTTTGAGCAACTGGGTGAATGGTGGTGTTTACTAAAACGAATTAAAAATGATTTGCTTCTTAGACATTGAGGTAGAGATACTGAGAAGGCATTTCCACATACTAATATACAAGACTCAAGGTCAAGAGGAGGTAGGGCTAGATAGAATTTCACCAGTGTTTATGTCAACAATGTTGAGAAGCAGCATAGGAAGGAATAGAGCAGCATTTACCTCTGCCCCTCCAGTTGCTGTCTGTAACTTTGAACAAATTACTAAACCTCTCTGAGCTTCACTTTGAAGTTAGTCGCTCAGTCCTGTCCTACTCTGCGATCCCAAGGTCTGTAAGCCTGCCAAGCTCCTCTGTCCGTGGAATTCTCCAGGCGAGAATACTGGAGTGGATTGCCATTTCCTTCTCCAGGGGATATTCCCAACCCAGGGATTGAACCCACATCTTCTACATTGTAGGCAGAGTCTTTACCATCTGAGCCTCCAGGGAAGCCCAAGCTTCACTTTGGAGGATATTCCCTATTCTGATAGAATTATTTGTGAGTATCAAATGGAATAATATATTTAAAACACTTGACACAATGCCTGGCACATAGTTATATGTTCACAAAATTAGAATTTTTAAAAGTGTTGTAAGTCACCTTGCATCTTTGGGGGGAAAAACCTATAAATTGGATTTATAACCTTGTAGTTGATTTTATTTTGATTTTACATGAATGTATATGGCCTATGTCATCCTTGTTTTCCAAGGAAGAAAATTGGCGTGCTTTTTTCTCAGAAACTGTTTCGACAGTTTGATGACTCCTTTTTGGTCAAAATCAATAGTGCTTCTGAATTTTGGGGTCTCCTATTCATGGGTATAATGAGATTTTCATCAATACTCCATTGACATTTGATAAAGTATCTTAGAATCAGGTTATTATATAGTGCTATTAGAGGAAACCAGTATAACAACTTCTCTCTGGCCCCAAATTGGCCAAGGGATGACCCACATACAATGTTTTTTTAAGTGACTTGATCTTAAAGGTATTGCCTGTGTCATTGCTTTCTCAGGTATGGTGATTACTGGGTAGAAGTACAAGAGTCTGTAAACAAGAGGTTAAACAAGTTCCTTGAAAAGAAAAAATAGGCAAGTTAATATTTCCTTGGTGCTAATAGAATTGTTTTATAACTAGGTATTCACATTGTCCCCATGTCCTTTTTTTTTAGTATATATTTATTAAATACCTATTCATGGTGTAAAACTCCATAAATATTTACATGCATACCAAATAGTTATGAACTAAATTCCAGCAGGAAAAATATGCAAGTGCTTTTCAGATAAATAGAAATTAAAATAACACTGGACTTTTTCAAAGGGCAGATAATAGAGCTGTAAGCTATGGAAAAACCTCTAGCAATGGCAGGGCACTGGAGTGACCAACTGTCCCTGTTGGCACAAAATGGGAGTTTCCTGGGATGTGGAATTTTCAGTGCTAAAACTGGGAAATCTCACACAAATTGGAACATGGTCACCTCCCCCAAAATCCTTATATGATTTAATCAAAACACTGTTTCCAAAACTAAAAGGAAACAGCAATTTATCATGTACCACTTTTTACTTTTTTTTTTAAGTGTTTTGTTTCTGTGTTTTACCAGGCAGAAGGTAAGAAAATGAAATTTTAATATAAATTTAATTCAAAATTCAATTTTAGCAAAAATGCAGAGATTCTAAGCCAATTGAATACTTCCCATTTCTTTAACACCATCTGTGTACTTTGTATTTTATTACAAGCAACAATTAAATGTTACACCATTGTTGAGAGGTAGATCTTATCATACCAGCTCTATGTGGTAAATAATATAAGGCGGCTTAGAGAAATTCAGGTTGTATGCTTCATTAGAAGTCTGGAAGAAATAGTGATAACCAAAATTGGAACCTGATATTTCTGACTGCAACAGCCTAAGATATACTCTCTACCTTATCTTTTTCTTCTAGCATACAGAATTAAGAGATTTTATTATTGAACGAGAGATTTTATGCAAGTAATTATCTACAATGTGTGGTAAGATAATGCTGGATCTAGGAGGAGAATACATGCACGCCCTCCTGCAGTTAGACAAATTTACAATGTACAAATGTCTGTGTTTCCCATGATTGCAAGACGCATGTGTTTCGCCTAATTGTGTACTTATTACAGCAAAAAAATAGCAAATGATCACCACCACCCCAGAAGTGAACATGTTTGTCCTAATGATTTAATCATTTGATGAAAAAACTGTTTTTATAACAAAATTTGCAAAAGAATGGCTTCTCTGATTTACTATATTTATTGTGTTGCCTTGTGGATGCATTTGAATGAATGGGCAAAAAGTGAGCAAATATATTATTGTCTACTGTATGCTAGAGTGAGTGCATGTATATTTTAAATTTATTCCTTATGATCTCATGAAGCTGGGATTCTTTTTTTAAATTGAAGCATAGTTGATTTATAACGTTATGCCAATCTCTGCTGTACAGCAAAGTGATTCAGTTTTACACACATATACATTATTTTTAAACAATATTTTTCCATATGGTTACAATAACCTATGCTGTTTATCCATTCTAAATGAAATAGTTTGCATCTAGAAGTTGAGGTTCTTAATTTTATAGGTAAGGAAAGAGACAAAAAGTAATTTGCCAAGTATCACCAGCGCTTTCATATCCAAAATTTCGGAGTCCAAGTCCTCTGTTTTTTCCACACGATTCTCAGTAATTGTAATAAGGTCTTATTCCTTTTTCTTAAATATGTCTTTGTATTTGTTGTAATGGAGTAATTGCTATCAAGCCTACTTGTCCAGATTGGCAGCATAAACACTGACAGTATGCAATGTTTTTTCCCCCTGGAAACAGTTAATAAAAATAGAATAGTGAATAAACAGATATGTTATCCTCAGTTAAAAAAGTCCCACTTTAATCTTGCAGATACAGTCTTACTGTTTTTAATAAAATATGTTTTAAAATACATGGCACTTTTTTGGGTCAAACAACAGTTATCAGTGACTATTCAGTGCAAGCACCTAATCAGAGCTTGAAAAGGAAGAACCCTGAGAACGCCTAAGAAATCATTGTTTAAGGGAAAGAGACAAATTTAAAGGCAAGTTTAATGATAAAAATGGTAACTATGAGAAAACAAGAAGAATGGCGCAAATGTTAAGTGCTAAGGAGTTTACAAAGGCAGGAGTCGCCACACTGAGTTGTTCTAAGACAGCAGAGGCTTCCCAGGTTGCTGCCGCTGAGTCGCTTCAGTCGTGTCCTACTCTGTGTGACCCCATAGACCGCAGCCCACCAGGCTCCCCCGTCCCTGGGATTCTCCAGGCAAGAACACCGGAGTGGGTTGCCATTTCCTTCTCCAGTGCATGAAAGTGAAAAGTGAAAGTGAAGTCGCTCAGTCTTGTCCGACTCTTAGTGACCCCATGGAGTGCGTCCCACCAGGCTCCTCCATCCATAGGATTTTGCCGGCAAGAGAGCTGGAGTGGGATGCCATTGCCTTCCCCGTCCCAGGTGGTACAACGGTAAAGAATTTGCCTGCAGTACAGTAGACGCAAGGCTTCCTGGTGGTTCAGAGGTTAAAGCGTCTGCCTTCAATGCGGGAGACCCGGGTTCGATCCCTGGGTTGGGAAGATCCCCTGGAGAAGGAAATGGCAACCTACTCCAGTACTCTTGCCTAGAGAATCCCATGGACGCAGGGGTCTGGTAGGACTGCAGTCCACGGGGTCGCAAAGAGTCGAACAGGACTGAGCGACTTCACTCTCACAGGAGACGCAAGAGTCACGTGTTCAATCTGTGGGTCAGGAAGATACCCAACGCATCCCCCCGCAGCTCCCCCTCCCCAACCCTGGAGGAGGGCATGACAACTTCAGTAATCTTGCCTGGAGAATCCCATGGAAGAGACTGGCAAAGTCAGACACAACTAAAGCAACTTAGCAGGCACATATACTTATTTCCTCTGCATGACATCCTTTCCAATCACTCTACCCTCAACTAACCCATATGCTTCAGGACTACTATGTATCACCCTTTATTGACATACTTCCAAGCTTTTGATCATGTTGGAATGAATTAATTTAAACCAAAGTCGGGAAGATCCCCTGAAGAAGGATATGGCAACCCACTCCAGCATTCTCTCCTGAGAATTCCCATGAACAGATGACCCTGGCGGGCTACACAGTCCATGAGGTTGCAAAAGAGTTGAACACCACTCAGCGACTAAACAACAACAAAGCTAAAAACCAATAGACATTGCCTTCTTACCTCAAAATGTGTTGATTGAATCTTCCTGATATTGTATGAAGATTAGTGTTCAGTTCAGTTCAGTAGCTCAGTTGTGTCCGACTCTTTGTGACCTCACGAACCACAGCACACCAGGCCTCCCTGTCCAACACCAACTCCCATAGTCCACTCAAACCCATGTCCATTGTGACGGTGATACCAGCCAACCATCTCATCCTCTGTTTTCCCCTTCTCCTCTTGCCCTCAATCTTTCCCAGCATCAGGATCTTTTCAGATGAGTCAGCTCTTCTCATCAAGTGGCCAAAGTATTGGAGTTTCAGCTTCAGCATCAGGTCTTCCAATGAACACCCAGGACTGATCTCCTTTAGGATGTACTGGTTGGATCTCCTTGCTGTCCAAGGGACTCTCAAGAGTCTTCTCCAACACCACAATTCAAAAGCATCAGTTCTTCTGTACTCAGCTTTCTTCACAATCCAACTCTCACATCCATACATGACCACTGGAAAAACCATAGCCTTGACTAGACAGACCTTTGCTGACAAAGTAATGTCTCTGCTTTTTAATATGCTGTCTAGGTTGGTCATAACTTTCCTTCCAAGGGGTTACCTGTTAATTCTTCTAGGTCTCCATGAAAACTTGAAGATTGTGTGCAAGAGGAGGAGGGGACCTGATGTGCATGTTCTCCATGGCACCCCTCATCTAGGGTTTCTCTAGTGCAAATGCCCAACCCACTTCTCACACCCTCAGGGGTACCTCAGCTTGTAATAGTTCATGGCAAGACAGGATTGATGTTGGAATTCAGCACGTTGGACACAACTGATACAGTGCTGCCTATTCATGAATGAGTGAAGGACTGTAGCAAGGAACAAATGGAAAAGCCTTAAGGGGCTGAAGATGGAGTAACTGAGGGAACCTGAAATAGTAGCATCTGACAGGCCCATCTGGCTCCAAAGCATTCAGGAATAAACACTTTTCTTTTGTCTCTTCTTTATTTTTTTGTTTCTCTCTTGGGTTTTGTTGTTGTTGTTGTTTGTTTGTTTTTCATTTGTTTTGTTTGAAACAATACCATGATTTAAAAGACATGGTCACCTCTTCCAGCTCCAGGAACCAGATGCCACTCCTTAGAGTTATGTTGCAATGTGCCAAGAACCGGTTTTTCAATTCTGTCTTCCTGACTGTACCCTCACAGACAGCATCAGTAAAATAATAATGGAGGGCTTGTGATACATGACTTTGTGTCCAGAATTCTTTATGAGCTGCTTCACATTTTGCTTTCATGAGAAGACAGTTTAGTATGTTGGTTGCGTGTTTTGACACACTCAATGCTGAAGCACTGAACAAGTTCTCATTTTAAAGAGTTTGAAAGGTCAATAATAATTAAAATTATAACACTGTCTCTGAATGTTATTAAAATAGTATAGTCCCAAAGGGTTACCCCATGTTAATGATTAGTACACTTTTTCATAAAGCAAAACTGGGTATATACAGACAATTTTCTGTGAATGATAAACAACAGCATATATGAATTATGAGTCTGTTTTCTTCTAGATGATTGTATGTGGAAAGTTGCAGGTAAAGAGGGTCAAACAGATGTTTTACAAGAGTAAATTTTACTCAGCTAACTTTAAGATGCATTATTGTGTGACAGCCCCATAAGCTCCAGATGTGGAAGCCCCATTTATTAAGTATATGACCTTAGGCAAGTTACTTAACCACTTAGGAGCCTGTTTTCCCATTTTTTTAAAAAAAAGGAAGAATAATAGGATTTTCCTCCTTGCATTATAAGGATTACCTGACTTAACTGTGAAGGACTCTTTACAATATCATCATTGGACATAGGAGACGTACAATGTTTTGTTTTAGACCTGAGAATATACAAAGAAAATTATTCAGTCAATTTTAAAGCAGTTGTCCTTTTGAAAAGTATAGATCATTATTCATTTGTCAAATTATTTAAAAATGTTGCTTTACTCTTATATGCTTGTATTTTTATTAGTTACTTCAACAAGACAGTTGTTCACTAACAGTATCTCAGGCAATGTACTAGATGTCGAGAATAAGAAGATAAAGCTGGACTAGTGAGGGAAATGTGTAAACCATTAATTACATTATAACATGAGTACTGTAATGATGTATGATCTGAATGTTAGGGTAGCGAGAGGATAAGGCATATTAGTGTGGGAAGCAGACAAAGTGTCAAAGAAGGCTTCCTAGGGCAGGTGTGGCCTGAGCTAAGAACTGGAGAAAAAAATAAATGATGCTCTGGAAAGATGGAGTGTTGTATGTACATATAAATATGAAATAATATGGCATATTTGAATCATGGCTTGTTTGAACAATGTTCTTGTCCCTTCTCTGTACCCTTCTTATATTGTTTTTCCCTTTTCTCATTCTTTTTCATCCTCTCTCCCTTTCCTCCACAGGTAGCATGTCGGAAGTCCATAGCTTGCAAATGGTAGAGCTAGAAATCAAAGCCTCAATTCCTCCATTTCTAGAAAGTATGCTATTTCTGTTATGCTACTTTGAAGATATTTCACTCTTTTAACAAAGCTTCTCATTATTTTCCTAGCTTTTTGTGAGACTATGTCAGGTTCCTCATTTTACTAAACTTATTTTGATCATCACATTTGGATTCTATTGGGCAATAGGCTGGGTTCAAGGAGGGGAAGATGTGTTCCATGCTAGTTCAATTAAATACACATTTACTGAATGCCACTGGATATAAACCATTGTGTTAGACATTACTGAAAATACAAATCAGTTTACACTTCTTATCCCTAAGAAGCTTACAGTCTAATATGGAAAATGATACTTACTGGAAAACTTCATACATGGCAGCTTATCTGTTAAGCTTAGCACTAGGGTAGTGTTTCTCAACTATCTTTCTTCATTATCATCCCTTAAGGAAACTTTTCAGAACTTTTAATCCTAAACATTTCCCTCATGAAATTTTAAAACCACAGAAATACTATATATCTATTTATGTAATGTATTGGACCTATACTTCATACTTAAAAAGAGTACTTCTTTCACACACACATACACAAAAGAACCAATTTCTGTCCCCTTGGATGCAATATTGCCCATGATGAAAATATATGCACTTAGCTAAGGCTATCACTTTCAAAGTCTAATATTGACATTCAAATTCCAGTTTCAGATTTTTGGTATCTGCCAAAGATTAAATATCATTTTAAAATTGAATTCCCTGAGTTAAAATAAAGCCCACAACATTCGATTTTAAAAATAAGATGATTGTGTGTATACGTATGTGAGTACTTGTGTGGCTAAGTTCAGAGCTACCACACTGTCTGACTGCCCAAAGAGTATATTCACAATGTAGTATGTGTGATGGGAAGGGAAGAAGAAAATGGAAAAAATCTGAAGCTATAACCATGATGTGTTTGAAAGAGAAACTCAAGTTTACAAATTATTTCAACTTCAGCCCACCCTAATCATCTTCAACTTTTCCTGTGCAAAAGGTAATTAATTCTCCGTGAATAATTAAATCACAATAATGTTAATTTATATATAGGCAGGAAGTATATACCAACCAGAAAATTCATAGTGTATCAGTTCAATTCAGTTCAGTTCATTTGCTCAGTCGTGTTCGACTCTTTGCGACCTCATGAACCGCAGCACACCAGGTCTCCCTGTCCATCACCAACTCCCACAGTCCACCCAAACCCATGTCCATTGAGTTGGTGATGCCATCCAACCATCTCATCCTCTGTTTTCCCCTTCTCCTCCTGCCCTCAATCTCTCCCAGCATCAGGGTCTTTTCAAATGAGTCAGCTCTTAGCATTAGGTGGCCAAAGTATTGGAGTTTCAGCTGCGGCATCAGTCCTTCCAATGAATATTCAGGACTGACTTCCTTTAGGATGGATTGCTTTGATCTCCTTGCAGTCCAAGGGACTCTCAAGAGTCTTCTCCAACACCACAGTTCAAAAGCATCAATTCTTCTGCACTCAGCTTTCTTTATAGTCCAATTCTCACATCCATACATGACTATTGGAAAAACAATGGCTTTGACGAGACAGACTTTTGTTGGCAAAGTAACGTCTCTGCTTTTTAATATGCCGTCTAGGTTGGTCATAATTTTTCTTCCAAGAAACAAACGTCTTTTAATTTCATGGCTGCAGTCACCATCTGCAGTGATTTTGGAGCCCCCAAAATAAAGTCTGTTACCGTTTCCACTGTTTCCCCATCTATTCGCCATGAAGTGATGGGACCAGATGCCATGATCTTAGTTTTCTGAATGTTGAGTTTTAAGCCAGCTTTTTCACTCACGTCTTTCGCTTTCATCAAGAGACTCTAGTTCTTCTTTGCTTTCTGCATAAGAGTGGTGTCATTTGCATATCTGAGGTTATTGACGTTTCTCCCGGCAATCTTCCAGCTTCTGCTTCATCCAGCACGGCATTTCGCATAATGTACTCTGCATATAAGTTAAATAAGTAGGGTGACAATACACAGCCTTGACGTATTCCTGATACGGAACCAGTCTGCTGGCTCCATAACCGTTGATCCATGTCCAGTTCTAACTGTTGCTTCCTGATGTGCATACAGGTTTCTCAGGAGGCAGGTCAGGTGGTCTGGTATTCCCATCTCTTGAAGAATTTTCCACAGTTTGTTGTGATCTACACAGTCAAAGGCTTTGGCATAGTCAATAAAGCAGATGTTTTTCTGGAATTCTTGCTTTTTCGATGATCCATCAGATGTTGGCAATTTGATCTTTGGTTCGTCTGCCTTTTCTAAATCCAGCTTGAACATCTGGAAGTTCACAGTTCACGTACTGTTGAAGCCTGGCTTGGAGAATTTTGAGCATTACTTTACTAGCATGTGAGATGAGTACAACTGTGCTGTAGTTTGAGCCTTCTTTGCCATTGTCTTTCTTTGGGATTGGAATGAAATCCCAATTGGGTTCAAGGTCAACACCTTGTTTAATCCTTGTGTGAGATCCTGAGACCTAGGACCCAGCTAAGTCACACCCAGATTTCGACCCATAGATACTCTGAGATCGTGGGTTTGTCATTGTTTTAAATTGAACTTTCCTTTGTGCTTAGTCACTCAGTGGTATCCAATTCTTTGTGACCCCATGGACTATAGCCCACCAGGCTTCTCTGTCCATGGGAATTCTCCAGGCAAGAATACTGGAGTGGGTTGCCCGTTTTTATGCCAGGAGATCTTCCCACCCAGGGATCAAAACCAGGTCTCCCACATTGCAGGCAGATTCTTTACCATGTGAGCCACCAGGGAAGCCCTTTACTCTAATCAAAATGTCTCCTTTTTTATAATCAACAGTTTATTAGGTATCAAAAAGTTGGTTAGTTTACCTACTACACTCTAGTAGCTTCCCTGGTAGCCATTTCCTCCAGGGGATCTTCCCGACCCAGGGATTGAACCCAGGTCTCCCACATTGCAGGCAGAAGCTTTAATCTCTGAGCCACCAGGGAAGCCCTTATTACTGTAAACTACGTATTTAACACCTGGAGAAGGCAATGGCAACCCACTCCAGTATTCTTGCCTGGAGAACCCCATGGGCAGAGGAGCCTGGCAGGCTACAGTCNGTCTCCCACATTGCAGGCAGAAGCTTTAATCTCTGAGCCACCAGGGAAGCCCTTATTACTGTAAACTACGTATTTAACACCTGGAGAAGGCAATGGCAACCCACTCCAGTATTCTTGCCTGGAGAACCCCATGGGCAGAGGAGCCTGGCAGGCTACAGTCCATGGGGTCGCAGAGTCGGACACGACTGAGTGACTAAACCAAACCACATATTTAACACAGTTTTCAACACTTAGAAGGCATACAATAAATAAGATAAAGCTCCCAACTTAATCTGTTTCCTATTCATTTTCTCTGCCAAATTAGATCCTTACTCTATGTCATATATCAAAATAAAACCCAGACAAATTAAATATCTAAGTATAATGAAAGAAAATCATTAGTAGAAGAAATATTGGTGAATATTTAATCATCTAAGAGAAAAACCTTACAAAAGTAGGACCAACAACAATATCTATAAAGCAAAAGATTAATAGTTTTGACTACATAGTTTGAAATTTCCTTCTGTAAAAGCAACATCATAAATAAAAAATACAAACAGGGAAAATATTTGATATACCTGACAAAGCGTTATTTATCTTTAATGTATACAAATCTCACATAAATTATTAAGAAACATGCATATATACACATACTAGTGTGTTTGAGGAATGGACTGACATAAACTGAAATACAAATGTCCAATAAATGACTCAAAAAGTTAACTTTATTAGTAATTGAAATGGAAATTAATAACAATATTTCATTTTCACGTCAGAATGGAAAAGACAATACTGATTTTGATGGGAGAGAAACAGACATAGAATGATACTTTATAGGAGTATAGCTTTTCTAGAGGGCAATTTATAAGTATGAAAAATCTTAAAATGAGCATACCCTTTATTCAGCAGTAGAAATAATTCTAGCAAACTAACCTAAGGAAATTTATACCAAAATCTAGCTGCCAAACGTTCAAGGAATGCATTGGTTAAACAAATTATAAATCATGTGCTATGTGTGTGCTCATTCGCTTAAGTTGTGTCCAACTCCTTGTGACCCTATGGGCTGTAGCCCTCCAGGCTCCCCTGTCCAAGGGATTTTCCAGTCAAGGATACCAGAATAGGTTGCCATGCCCTCCTCCAAGGGATCTTCCCCATCCAGGGATCAAACCCACATGTCCTGCAGGTAAATTCTTTACCACTGAGCCACTGGGAGAGCCTTTTTTTAAAAAGCCATGCTACCATTTTAAATTATATGATAGGAAACTATGAACTGATCTGGAAAGATGGTCATGCTATGCACCTGAATTGGGAAGAAAGTTCAGTTCAGTTCAGTCGCTCAGTCGTGTCCGACTCTTTGCGACCCCATGAATCGCAGCACGCCAGGCCTCCCTATCCATCACCATCTCCCGGAGTTCACTCAGACTCACGTCCATCGAGTCCGTGATGCCATCCAGCCATCTCATCCTCGGTCGTCCCCTTCTCCTCCTGCCCCCAATCCCTCCCAGCATCAGAGTCTTTTCCAATGAGTCAACTCTTCGCATGAGGTGGCCAAAGTACTGGAGTTTCAGCTTTAGCATCATTCCTTCCAAAGAAATCCCAGGGTTGATCTCCTTCAGAATGGACTGGTTGGATCTCCTTGCAGTCCAAGGGACTCTCAAGAGTCTTCTCCAACACCACAGTTCAAAAGCATCGATTCTTTGGTGCTGAGCTTTCTTCACAGTCCAACTTTCACATCCATACATGACCACAGGAAAAACCATAGCCTTGACTAGGCGGACCTTAGTCGGCAAAGTAATGTCTCTGCTTTTGAATATACTATCCAGGTTGGTCATAGTTTTTCTTCCAAGGAGTAAGCGTCTTTTAATTTCATGGCTGCAGTCACCATCTGCAGTGATTTTAGAGCCCCCAAAAATAAAGTCTGACACTGTTTCCACTGTTTCCCCATCTATTTCCCATGAAGTGATGGGACCGGATGCCATGATCTTCGTTTTCTGAATGTTGAGCTTTAAGCCAACTTTTTCACTCTCCTCCTTCACTTTCATCATCTTAAATATATTTTTCAAGTTTTAATTATTTTTTAATTGAAGGATAACTGCTTTATAGAATTTTGTTGTTTTCTGTCAAACATCAACAAGAATCAGCCATAGATATACATATGTCCTATCCCTCCAGAACCTCCTTCCTATCTGCCTTCCCATCCCACCCCTCTAGATTGTTAGAGTCCCTGTTTGAGTTCCCTGAGTCATAAATAAGTCCTTCATCTTAAATATCTTTTAAAAGACTTTCATTCTTTTAAAGTTCAAATAAACTAAAAATTAAAAAACATAGCTGAAAAATAATCTGACAAGTTTCAAATTTATGCCTTTGTTACATTTCTATTCTTTGTGCTGTGGAGAGAATATTCTTGTATGATGATGGAAAATTAAATATTTTGTTAATTCCTGTTTTTCTTCCTATCACTTGATCATGATGTAGAATTTCCTAGCTGTTTCAACAAATTTATTTTTTTAAATCATTTCCATGGACTTTTCCAAAATGTACTACTTTTCCTTTTCTCTATTGATGCTATTGTTTTTGAGAAATTACTTAAGTGTCATATACAAAGCTAAGTAATTTCCATACATTACCTTATAAAATTCTCACAACTATTTTATAAATTTGGAAATATTGTAGCCAAGAAAATAACCAATTTTGGAAAATAACTAATTTTTTTCCAAATACCCATATCAAATCATGGAGCTAAGAAATTTTTTTCCAAATACCCATATCAAATCATGGAGCTAAGATGATTCAGTCATGATTCTCTATCACTTATTTTGTTGTCTGGGATAATGTGAATCAAATCCCAGCTTAACAACAACTCTGTGCCCACCAACAGCATAAGTGATGTTTTAATTTGGAGGGCCTTTGTATAAGTAGGGCTTGGAATTATTTACCTTCCTTCATAAAAAGTGGAAGCTTTCTCATCATTTATTTCACTAGTGTAATGCACATATATTTATCAGAAGTAAGCCAGAAAGAAAAACACCAATATAGTATACTGACACATATATATGGAATTTAGAAAGATGGTAATGAGGACCCTGTATGCAAGACAGTAAAAGAGATACAGATGTGTAGAGTGGATTTTTGGACTCTGAGGGAGAGGGTGGGATGATTTGGGAGAATAGCATTGAAATATGTATACTATCATGTAAGAAACGAATCGCCAGTCTCTGTTCGATGCAGGATGCAGGATGCTTGGGGCTGGTGCATGCGGATGATCCGGAGGGATGATGTGGGGTGGGAGGTGGGAGGGGGGTTCATGTTTGGGAGTTCATGTACACCC
>SJYX01017568.1:46000-64343 GCA_006410675.1 Oreotragus oreotragus | reverse complement strand
CCCGGGTTCGATCCCTGGGTCGGGAAGATCCCCTGGAGAAGGAAATGGCAACCCACTCCAGTACTCTTGCCTGGAGAATCCCATGGAGGGAGGAGCCTGGTAGGCTACAGTCCATGGGGTGGCAAAGAGTCAGACATGACTGATGACTTCACTTCACTTCACAGATACTGAATTCCAATGACACCAGTAATAATTATTTATTTAAGGCTTGAAGTGAAGTGAAGTGAAGTCGCTCAGTAGTGTCCGACCCTTTGCGACCCCATGGACTGTAGCCTACCAGGCTCCTCCCTCCATGGGATTCTCCAGGCAAGAGTACTGAGTGGGTTCCCATTTCCTTCTCCAGGGGATCTTCCCGACCCAGGAATCGAACCTGGGTCTCCAGCATTCCAGGCAGACGCTTTAACCTCTGAGCCACCAGGGAAGTTAAGGCTTACCTATAGTTTTAGTATGTAGAACACCTCTCCCATGTCAGTTCATTTCCCCATGTGGTTTCTAATTTTTAATGCATATAAATACACTTTTAGCTAAAGCTCTTATAAGGAAGCCCTTCAGACACTTGATTATGAAAATTTTTCTTTTTTTGTTTTAATTTTTCCTTGAAGTATAAATAAAAGTTATGACAAATTATTAAGGATTATTTACCTTTGGACTCAGTTAGAAGCACAATTTAACAAAAGATATGGTATTCTGTCAAGAAAGTATGTTTGTATGTATGTGTATGACTGTGGTTAGATAGCGTGATTTTTTTTTCTCTTTAAAAATCTTGTGCTCATTTGGAGATAAACATTTTCCACTTTTATGCTTAGTTCCACCTCCCAGCGATTAAAGACAATAAACAGTTGTCATCTATTCCTGTTTGACTAATAACTCCAGACCCTAAATCTTACATTCAGTTCTTAGACACTGATGGGTCATCTAGCCATAGCTTGTCTCACCACACTAGCTTTGATTTCTGAAATGTTTCTTATTTCACTAAACAGGCAGTAAGAATCGTATGTTTTTTTTTTTCTTGGCTAAAGTATGGCAGTTATTTTCTATATATTCTCTATGTAGAAATCCCACTTATTTGATCAAATGATATTTATGAAATAAAGTCAATCCATTCACATTTGCATGTAACAATTTCCCTACTGTAAGCATTCTTCTGCAAAAATAGCAGGGTTAAAAACAAATACAACAGCTAGGCATTGTGCTACATTACTCATTAATGAAGAGATTTGACCAGTTTTTAAAATTTATTTCATTTTGATAAGAAAACAACATTGTATCTACCTTATTAACAAATTTTATGGGAACAAAATTATTGTTGACTATAGGCACACCTCACAGCTCTCTAGAATTAGTCTTGTTGAACTGAAACTCCATATCCATTGATTCGTAACTCTCTATTTCTTGCCCCCTACCCCAGCCCTTATAACCACCACCCTACTCTGAATCTATCAATTTGATCATTTTAGATGTATCATATATTGGGAATTAATGCAGTCTTTCAGTGACTGCTTTACTTCACTTACCTTAACGTCCTACAGGTTCATCCATGTTGTCAAACATGATGGGATTATTTGTAGTATATAACTATTTCAACACCTCAGTTCACTTTATTCATAAATATTTTATATTTTTGGTGATATTATAAGTGAGACTGTTTCCTTAATTTCCTTTACAGGCAGTTTGTTGTCAGTGTATAGAAACCTACGTATGCTGATTTTGTATCTGGCAACTTTACTGAATTTGTTTATTAGTTCTAACAATTTTTGAAGTGAAGTGAAGTTGCTCAGTCGTGTCCAACTCTTTGCGACCCCATGGACTGTAGCTCGCCAGGCTCCTCCGTCCATGGGATTCTCCAGGTGAGAATACTGGAGTGGGTTGCCATTTCCTTCTCCAGGGGATCTTCCCGACCCAGGGATCAAACTCAGGTCTCCTGCATTGCGGGCAGATGCTTTAACCTCTGAGCCACCAGGGAAGCCATATAATAGCTTGACCATTTTGTTTAATATTAATATCTTAGCTTCTTTTCTGTTAAAATGGCAATAATTAAGGTTATTGGTAATCTCAAGGAATTTTTGTGAGCATTAAATGAGATAATGCCTATTGTATGCTCCATTCAGTGCCTGATTTTTAGTAAGTAGTCAAAAATGTTGGCAAATGTAGCTTTTCTGAGTTTCAAGTATTGTTAATAGACAAGTCAGGTTCATGTCTGTATTCTCAAATTCATACTCCATCAATTCTTTCCCAGTGAAAACAGATAGAAGGATATTTTGCAGAGGGTTGTTACTATTATACACACATTTTACTAAGATCTCTTTGGCTTAATATTGGGAATGATGAAGTGGGGTCTAAGGGTTGAGTGTATGTGGAGATATTTGTAAGAAGGCAATAGTAGCAGTCTTAATGGGAAAAGATGAAATGTTGAAATATGAGAGTACATCAAATTTTAAGAAAAATGAGTATATTTAATAAACATTTATGTGTTTCAATCTGTGTTTGGTGAATGATCAGATATAGATAAATGAAGAAGTAGGAAGCATCAACAATGACATCTCTATAACAATAGATGATCAATAACACCTTGACTGAAGAATGCTATTATAGGGCTTCCCTGGTGGCTCAGTGGTAAAGAACCTGTCTGGTAATGATCCCTGTTCCAAGAAGACCCCACATGCCTGGGAGCAACTAAGCCCGTGTGTCACAACTCTTGAGCCTGTGCTTTAAAACCTGGGAATCACAACTACTGAATCCATGTGCCACAACTACTGAAGCCCAGGTATCCCAGAGCACATGCTCCTCAACAAGAGAAGCCGCCATGAGAAGCCCACACCACCCCTGCTTGCCACAACTCGAGAAAAGCCCAAAAGTAACAGAGACCCAGCACAGCCAAAAATAAATAATTTTAAAAAGTAAATAAGAAGTTGGAGGAAAAGAGTAACAAAAAATTGCTAGTATAAATAATTTATAGATGAATTTTTTTTCAAGCCAATGTTGAGCTGTATTAAAGTGCTCATATAATAATATTACCTACTTATTTGGAAATACTGATATATATGATCTGTCTCTTATACACATCTCCCATAAAATGGGCATTAAAAAGTAAATAAGAAGTTGGAGGAAAAGAGTAACAAAAAATTGCTAGTATAAATAATTTATAGATGAATTTTTTTTCAAGCCAATGTTGAGCTGTATTAAAGTGCTCATATAATAATATTACCTACTTATTTGGAAATACTGATATATATGATATATATATATATATCATATATATGATATATATTGAATATATATATGATATATATTGAAATTCATATTCAGGTCCATCATAAATATAGAAAGATTGATTGTAGGTGTATGTGAATAAGATTTCCAAGGGAAAGGATATACAGTGAGAAGCACTGAGAGCCAAACTTTGAGAAAATACCTTATTTAGTAACTGATAGAAAGACAGTCTTTATGCAAGGGGACTAACATATAATGGGAAGAGAGAAAGAAAAAATAATATAATTAGAGTTAACTTTCACTAATTAGTCAATGATAAGCATTTTATGGGTTTTATCTCATGAATGTGGTTTAATCTCATTAATCTGTAACACAATTTTAAGCAGTAGTTCCTATTGTGTAATGAATCTTCTCTTAGATAACAATGGCATTGTGTTTTAAAGAGATTAAGAAAATACCTCAGGGCATTGTGTTCATAAATGCCAGACACAGAATTCACATGTACTAATTCCGAATCATCAAAAAATAGTATGACATAAATAGAGTTAAATAGTATATTTAAGTTACATATCACAGTTTAACTCTTATTTTTAAAGTAAATCACAGCCTATCCAATAAAAATAAGAGAGAGCATTTATATCACTTTATTATAACATTGTTTATATCCAAATACTTATAGGAATCAATTGAGATATAAGTAGGCCAGTAAAATGAATCAAATTCAACAAGACAAGTTATAGCTTAGAGTTTAACAGTCTCTTAATTGTTGACGTAATTAAGTAAGCAGAACTATTAAAGTCACTCTGTTGTAAGTTGTGATATAAGAGATAAAAATAAAATACTCTTTTCCTAATTAAATGACTATAAAGTGCCAATTCATTCTTTATTGGAGCAATTTAAAACAAAGAAGCAGTAGCATTCTTTCTAAGCAAGTATGCCCCATTCTTTTTCCACTTTTGTTTTATCACTTCAGACTTGAGTAATGATAAAAACTAAAGAATTAAAGAATGCTATGGTAAAATTGATTTATAAAATTTAGTTGCAAAAGGAGAAATTTCTAAGGGAATCTTGATGAAGACACAGTCTTGATAGTATTATACTTAATTATCTTTAGGAAAACAGCATGGGAAATTGTTGTGGAAAAAAAGTACAGCAGATTCTAAACAGCTTGATGTATAATCTAGATGGATGACTATCATATTCTTATTTATATTACCCCAACCACTTTTTCTTTTCCTAAATCTTATTTATCGTCATGGTTTCTAAACAGACAGTGAGAATAAATCTGCACTTCTCCTTCCTCTATAAGAATTAATATATGTGGTAGTAAGCAGATAATTTAGCAATAAAGAATGTCTTAAATTTTAAAAAAAAAAAGGCACTTTGGAGAATGAACAGTACAAAAATACTTGCTTACATTTAGTAAAAATCAGATCTAGGGGAGAAAAAGATGGCAGGGGAGCAGATGTGGAGTACATCTCTCCCCTTGGTTACATCAGGAACACACCTTCAGACACAGAATTAAGTGCATGCAGAAAGAACACCAGCTGAAAGCAGGAGTACACGACCAGCAGAAAAGAATATATAGACCCATGCAAAACCTGGTAAAACAAAGGAATTAGGGGCAAAAACAGGAGTGTTAGTAGGACTGTACCTGCCCTCAGCCGGTGGGGGAACTGAAACAGGGGTCTCATCCCCCTATCAGGGAAACTGTCTGAGTCAGAGGAGAAATAGGTAAGGCTGAGCGTGAAACAGCTGATCTGTGACAGCCTAAATGGAAGGAGAATCAGATAGTCCTTGCCACAGTCATACATACCTTGGACAGAGATGAAGGTCTTCTGGAAGGTGCAGTGGCTGGCAGCTGGGAGCTGGAGTTTAGGGATTGTGGAGCAATCCCAGGGCAAAGGCTGCTGTTGACTGTGGAGAGATGGATTGAAGGGATGTGAGGGAGAAGATTGTGGTAGGCAATGCCTGTGGAGGAAAGCCAGGCAGCCATGGAATCAAGGTGATACTGCTGAGTCATTGGGGTGTGGACCCATCACCATAGCCTCTCTCTCTTCCCACACATCAGCTTGGACTGCTGAACAATAGAGAAGCTGGCCCATCAAACCCTGACGCACTGAATTACAGAGCAAGACCCCACCCAGGGTGCCCTGTTAAGTGCCTGATGCCCTGATCTACAGAGCAGGACCCCAGCCAGGGGGGCCCCTCTACGTGCCTGACATGCTGGACAACAGAGAAGACTTCAGGCAAGGGAGCCCTTTAATTGCCTGAATGGGCGAAGCTACAGAGAAATACTGGCCAAAGAGGCCTTGTGATTGCCAGCTACAAGAGGCTCGAAAAAAAGACTCTGATAGGGCCATAACTCCTGTGGCAGAGGCAGTCTGTGTCCCTGCACACTTGGAGCCACTAAGGTCCCTGCAAGCCAAGCAGCTGTGCCACCTTCATGCTCAACTCTCGCTGGGGCAGAGCTGCCACAGGCAAAAAAGTCTTGCATCCAAGCATGCAGGGTTGCTTTGGTGGCATCTGACTCTTTGAGACCCTGCAGACTATGGCCTGCCAGGCTTCTCTGTCAGGAACAGGGGTTCTCCAGGCAAGAATACTGGGGCATATTGGCCAATATTGATTGCCATAACCTTCTAAAGCACTATATTTTCTGCTGCCCTAGCCACCTACTTCCCTGAGTATCTGGTGCTACCAGAACCCCTGTGACCCAAACAGCTGCACCACTTCCACACCTGGCCCTCAAAGGGTCAAACCCAAGACCTCCAGGGCAGCCTCAGGAGCAAGCCCTAGTGGACGACCCACATGCAGAGGTGGAAATAAAACCACAATGGAAACCCAGGGGCAATGTGGCTAAGGAAGAAGACCCAAAACCTTCCCACCAGCTGTACAAGCTGCAGATTAAACCCACATGATCAACTAAGCAGACTCTGTGTCTATGGGAAATATAAAAGGTCATTGAGAGCTCCCACCAAAGAAAACACACTGGTTCTGATGGCTGTAGACACTGGATGCAAGAACACACAGGAGTAGGACCAGATTAGAATCTGAGTTGTCCCCACAGCAGGTCCAGAGATAAGCACAGTGTTGGAGAGAGGTGAGAGGTGAGGTGGACTGTGACTCCTAGCTAAGGGAAAGGACTCTGACAGAGTCATTGAGACCTCCCACCAAAGAAAACACACTGGTTCTGATGGCTGTAGACACTGGATGCAAGAACACACAGGAGTAGGACCAGATTAGAATCTGAGTTGTCCCCACAGCAGGTCCAGAGATAAGCACAGTGTTGGAGAGAGGTGAGAGGTGAGGTGGACTGTGACTCCTAGCTAAGGGAAAGGACTCTGACAGCAATGACTCAAGAAAAACAGTTATTATTCCTATGTTTTGACTTGTAATGTAGATTCTTTTAGATTATTTTTTCTTTCCCCTGCTTCTGTTGTAGTTGTCGATTTTATTGGCACTTTGAAATCTAATTAAGCTTATGAGCTTTTATTTTTTTTTCAGTCACATTTTTCATTGTTGTTATAAACCTTGGCCTCTACGTTGGGCTTTTGTAGTTCTGTGGACTTTTCTTTTACATTTTTTGTTTTCTCATTTTTTAATTTTAATTTTTAAACCTATTTTTTTTCTACATTATTCCTTTGTTTGCTTTTCCTACTGTTCTTTTCCTCTTGCAGTTAATCTTTAATGTATATAAATCTTCTTTATCTCCCTTTCTTTAATACAAGGCCACCATCACCCAGATACCAAAACCAGACAAAGAGAACACAAAAAAGAAAACTATCTGCCAATATCACTGATGAACATAGAAGCAAAAATCCTAAACAAAAATTTTAGCAAAGATAATTCAGGAACACATCAAAAAGCTCATACACCATGATCAAGTTGCTGTTTATTCCAGAAATGCAAGGATTCTTCAACATATGCAAATCAATCAATGTGATAAACCATATTAATAAACTGAAAGATTAAAAACCATATGATCATCTCAATAGATGCAGAAAAAGTCTTTGACAAAATTCATCACCCATTTATGATTAACACTCTTCAAAAAACAGTAAAGGCCATATATGATAAGCCTACAGCAAAAATTACTCTCAATGATGAAAAACTGAAAGCATATCCCCTAAGATCAGGAACAAGACAAGGGCAGCCACTTTCACCTCTATTATTCAACATAGTTCTAGAAATCTTAACTTCAGCTATCAGAGATAAAAAAGAAATAAAAGGAATTTATATCAGAAAAGAAGAATAAAGATTTCACTGTTTGCAGATGACATGACACTGTACACAGAAAACCCTAAAGATAGTATCAGAAAATTACTAGAGCTAATCAGCAAAATTAGCAAAGTTGAATTCAGCAAAGTTGCAGGATACAAAATCCTTGCATTTCTATATACTAATAATGAAAAATCAGAAAAAAAAATTAAGGAATCAATCCCATTGCAACAAAAAGTATTAAATATCTAAAAATAAACTTACCTAAGGAGACAAAAGAACTGTACACAGAAAATTATAAGACACTAATGAAAGAAATCAAAGATGACATAAACAGATGGGGAGATATTCCATGTTCTTGGGTGGAAAGAATCAATATTGTGAAAGTCACTACCAAATACAATCTACAGATTCAATGTGATCCTTATCAACTTACCAATGGTATTTTTTACAGAACTAGAATGAAAAATTTCACAATTCATATGCAAACACAAAAGACTCCAAATAGTCAAAGCAGTCTTGAGAAAGAAGAATGGAGCTGGAGGAATCAACCTTCCTGACTTCAGATTATACTACAAAGCTACAGTCATCAAGACAGTATGGTACTGGTAAAAAACAGAAATATAGACCAATGGAACAAGATAGAAAGCTCAGAAATAAATCCACGCACCTATGGGTACCTTATTTTTGACAAAGGAGGCAAGAAAATACAATGGGGCAAAGACAGCTTCTTCAATAAATGGTGATGGGATAAATGGACAGCTTCATGTAAAAGAATGAAATTAAAACACTTCCTAACATCGTACACAAAGATAAACTCAAAATGGGTTAAAGACCTAAATGTAAGACCAGAAAAGGTAAACTCTTAGAGGAAAACATAGGTAGAACACTCGATGACATAAATCAAAGCAAAATCCTCTAGGACCCACCTCCTAGAGTAACAGAAATAAAAGCAAAAGTAAACAATGGGACCTGATTAAACTTAAAAAGTTTTGCACAGCAAAGGAAACTATAAGCAAGGTGAAAAGAAAACCCTCAGAATGGGAAAAAAGAATAGCAAGTGAAACAACTGACAAAGGATAATTTCCAAAATATATAGGCAGCTCATAAAACTCAATGCCAGAAAAAACAAAAAAACCCAATCAAAAAGTGGGAAAAAGACCTAAACAGACATTTCTCCAAAGAAGACCTACAGATGGGTAACAAACATGAAAAGATGTTCAACATTGCTCATTATTAGAGAAATACAAATCAAAATGATAGCTTATGGTAAAGGATGTCAGATTCATGATCTCCATAGAAGATTTAGCTTCAGGACCAGGGACCAGGCTTGATTCCTCAAGAGCTTTTGTGTAGCTGAGTTTTAATAAAGTGAAAAAACAGTAAAGAAAACTTCTGACATAGATATCAGAAGGGGGATGGAGACTGCCCCCTTCACTAGTCTTTAGCAAATGAATTATACACGTTTAAAATTAGTTATTACACTAAATCAAAAAAAGCCTCAAAGTTGTAAAAGTTTTACCAGACCCACTCCCACAATTTACATTTTAGGATAACAGGATAAGCTGCTGCTGTTAAGTCGCTTCAGTCGTGTCCGACTCTGTGCGACCCCATAGACGGCAGCCCACCGAGCTTCACCGTCCCTGGGATTCTCCAGTCAAGAACACTGGAGTGGGTTGACATTTTCTTCTCCAATGCATGAAAGTGAAAAGTGAAAATGAAGTCGTTCATTCATGTCATACTCTTAGCGACCCCATGGACTACAGGCCACCAAGCTCCTCCATCTATGGGATTTTCCAGGCAAGTACTGGAGTGGGTTGCCATTGCTTTCTTTGAACAGGATGAGAACTTAACAATAAAAAGATTCTACCAGACCCACTTCCATAATATACATTCTAATATATCAAGATTGGTCAGAAGGTTTTTGAGAAGGAGAAACTGTTCTCAACCAGGATACATTGTTGTTTTATAATCCCTAGTACAGAGTTTAAACTGAGCTGTTTGTTGTGTAATCATAAATTCTGGGCTTAAAGAAAAAGATTTTTTATGTGACTAAGACTAAGGAATGTAGAGAAGGAAAAAAAAAAAAAATTTTTGCTCTTTCCTCCTCCTTGAGAATTCCAGAACCCTATCTCCTCCTCGAGAACCCCAAACTCCTGTCCCCTGGGGGACCCCTGGAATTCTTAACAACCTGCCTAGGAAGTGACTCTCTCAAAACCACCAAGATATATCACCCCACAATGGTCAGAATCAGTTCAGTTCAGTCGCTCAGTCGTGTTGACTCGGCAACCCCATGAATCACAGCACACCAGGCCTCCCTGTCCATCACCAACTCCTGGAGTTCACTCAGATTCACGTCCATGGAGTCAGTGATGCCATCCAACCATCTCATCCTCTGCCATCCCCTTCTCGTCCTGCCCCCAATTACTCCCAGCATTAGAGTCTTTTCCAATGAGTCAACTCTTTGCATGAGGTGGCCAAAGTACTGGAGTTTCAGCTTTAGCATCATTCCTTCCAAAGAAATCCCCGTGCTGATCTCCTTGAGAACGGACTGGTTGGATCTCCTTGCAGTCCAAAGGACTCTCAAGAGTCCTCTCGAAAACCACAGTTCAAAAGCATCAATTCTTCAGCTCTCAGCCTTCTTCATAGTCCAACTCTCACATCCATACATGACTACTGGAAGAATAGCCTTGACTAGAAGGACCTTAGTCGGCAAAGTAATGTCTCTGCTTTTGAATATGCATTCTAGGTTGATCATAACTTTTCTTCCAAGAAGTAAGCATCTGTTAATTTCATGGCTGCAGTCACCATCTGCTGTGATTTTGGAGCCCCAAAAAATAAAGTCTGACACTGTTTCCACTGTTTCCCCATCTACTTCCCATGAAGTGATGGGACCAGATGCCATGATCTTCGTTTTCTGAATGTTGAGCTTTAAGCCAACTTTTTACTCTCCTCTTTCACTTTCATCAAGAGGCTTTTTAGTTCCTCTTCACTTTATGCCATAAGGGTGGTATCATCTCCATATCTGAGGTTATTGATATTTCTCCCGGCAATCTTGATTCCAGCTTGTGCTTCTTCCACTCCAGTATTTCTCATGATGTACTCTGCATATAAGTTAAATAAGCAGGGAGACAATATACAGCCTTAACGTACTCCTTTTCCTATTTGGAACCAGTCTGTTGTTCCATGTCCAGTTCTAACTGTTGCTTCCTGACCTGCATACAGATTTCTCAAGAGGCAGGTTAGGTGGTCTAGTATTCCCATCTCTTTCAGAATTTTCCACAGTTTATTGTGATCCACACAGTCAAAGGCTTTGGCATAGTCAATAAAACAGAAATAGATGGTCAGAATGGCCATCATCAAAAAGTCTACAAACAATAAATGCTGGAGAGGGTGTGGAAAAAGGGGAACGCTCTTGCACTGATGGTGGAAATGGAAACTGATGCAGTCACTATGGAAGATGGTATGGAGATTCTTTAAAAAACTAAAAATAAAACCAGCATATGACCCAGCAATCCCACTCCTAGACATATACCCTGTTCAGTTCAGTTGCTCAGTCTCTTTGCAACCTTGCGGACTGCAGCACATCAAGCTTCCCTGTTCACCAACTCCCGGAGCTTACTCAAACTCATTTCCAATGAGTCAGTGATGCTATCCAACCATCTCATTCTCTGTTGTCCCATCCCTTTTTACTCCCACCTTCAATCTTTCCCAGCATCAGGGTCTTTACTAGTGAGTCAATTCTTCACATTAGGTGGCCAAATTATTGGAGTTTCAGCTTCATCATCAGTCCTTCCAATGAATATTCAGGACTGATTTCCTTTAGGATGGACTGGTTGGATCTCCTTGCTGTCCAAGGTACTCTCAAGAGTCTTCTTCAACACCACAATTCAAAAGCATCAGTTCTTCGGTGCTCAGCTTTCTTTATACTCCAACTCGCATATCCATACACAACCACTGGAAAAACCATAGCTTTGACTAGACAGACCTTTGTTGGTAAAGTAATGTCTCTGCTTTTTAATATGCTGTGTAGGTTGATAGCTTTTTTCCAAGGAACAAGCATCTTTTAATTTCATTGTTGCAGTTACCATCTGCAGTGATTTTGGATCACCCCAAAATAAAATCTCTCATTGTTTCTAATGTTTCCCCACCTATTTGCCATGAAGTTATTGGACTGGATGCTGGGAAACCTGAGACATGCACTCTGTCTATCAGATTTAATCCCTTGAATCTATTTGTCACTTTCACTGTATAATAATAAGGGATTTGATTTAGATCATACCAGAATGTTCTAGTGGTTTCCCTACTTTCTTCAATTTAAGTCTGAATTTGGCAATGAGAGGTTCATGATCTGAGCCACAGTCAGCACCCAGTCTTCTTCTTATTGACTGTATAGTGCTTCTCTATCTTAGGCTGCAAAGAATATGATCAATCTGATTTTGGTGTTGACCATCTGGTGATGTCCATGTGTACAGTCTTCTCTTGTGTTGTTGGAAGAGGGTGTTTGCTATGACCAGTGCATTCTCTTAACAAATCTCTGTTAGTCTTTGCCCTGCTTTATTTTCTACTCCAAGGCCAAATTTGCCTGGTACTCCAGGTATCTCTTGACTTCTTACTTTTGTATTGAAGTCCCCTATAATGAAAAGGACATCTTTTGGGGGTGTTAATTCTAGAAGGTCTTGTAGGTCTTCATAGAACCATTAACTTCAGCTTCTTCAGCATTACCGGTAAGGACATAGGCTTAGATCACCATGATATTGAATGGTTTGCCTTGGAAACAAACAGAGAGTATTCTTCATTTTTGAGATTGCATCCAAGCACTACATTTTGGACTCTTGTTGACTATGATGGCTATCCCATTTCTTCTAAGGGACTCTTGCCCACAGTAGTAAAACTTCAGCTTCTTCAGCATTACTGGTAAGGACATAGGCTTAGATCACCATGATATTGAATGGTTTGCCTTGGAAACAAACAGAGAGTATTCTTCATTTTTGAGATTGCATCCAAGCACTACATTTTGGACTCTTGTTGACTATGATGGCTATCCCATTTCTTCTAAGGGACTCTTGCCCACAGTAGTAGATATAATGGTCATCTAAGTTAAATTCACCCATTCCAGTCCATTTTAGTTTACTGATTCTTAAAATGTCAATGTTCACTCTTGCCATCTCCTGTTTGACCACTTCCAATTTGCTTTGATTCATAGAACTAATATTCCAGGTTCCTATGCAATATTTCTCTTTACAGCATCAGATTTTATTTCTGTCACCAGTCACATCCACAATTGGGTGTTGTTTCTTCTTTGGCTCTGTCTCTTCATTCTTTCTGGAGTTATTTCTCCATCAATCTCCAGTAGCATATTGGGCACCTACCGACCTGGGGAGTTCCTCTTTCAGTGTCCTATCTTTTTGCCTTTTCATACTAATCACGGTGTTCTCAAGGCAAGAATACTGAAGTGATTTGCCATTCCCTTCTCCAGTGGATCATGTTTTGTCAGAACTCTCTACCATGACCCATCCATCCTGGGAGGCCCTACATGACATGGTTCATAGTTTCGTTGAGTAAGTTAGGCTGTGGTCCATGTGATCAGTTTGGTTAGTTTTCTGTGATTGTGGTTTTCATTCTGTCTGCCCTGTGATGGATAAGGATTAAAGGATAAAAGGCTTATGGAAACTTCTTGATAAGACATACTGACTGAGGAGGAAGCTTGGTCTTGTTCTGGTGGGTGGGGCCATGCTCGGTAAATCTTTACTCCAATTTCTGTTGATGGGGGGGACAGAGCTCCCCACCCCCCGTTGTTTGACTTGAGGCCAAACTATGGTGGAGTTAATGAAGATAATGGTGACCTCCTTCAAAAGGTCCCATGCATGCACTGCTGCACTCAGTGTCCCCACCCCTGCAGCAAGCCACTGTCAACACATGCCTCCACCAGAGACTCCTGGAGACTCATAGAAAAGTCTGTGTCAGTCTCTTGTTGAGTCACTGCTCCTTTCTCCTGGGTCCTGGTTCACACAACGTTTTGTTTGTGCCCTCCAAAGAGTCTGTTTCCCCAGTCCTGTGTAATTTCTGAGGGCTCTTTAATGGGGTTAGTGGTGACCTCCTCCAAGAGGACTTATGCCATACTCAGGTGTGCTGCACCCAGAGCCCCTGCCCCTACACCAGGCCACTGCTGACCCCCACCTCCTCCACAGGCAATACTCAAACACAGTTATGTCTCAGTCTCTGTGGGGTCTCTGGGTCCTAGTGTCCACAAGACTTGTTTGAGCTCTCTGAGTATCTCTGGCCAGTATGGGGTTTGATTCTAAATGTGATTTTGCCCCTCCTACCATCTTGCTGGGGCTTCTCCTTTACATCTGTACATAAGTATCTTTTTCTGGTAGGATCCAACATTCTCCTGTTGGCAGTTGTTCAGCAGCGAGTTGTAATTTTGGAATTCTTGCAGGAGAAGATGAGTGCAAGTCCTTCTACTCCACCATATACCCTGAGGAAACCAAAACTGAAAAAGACACAGGTATCCCATTGTTTATTGCAGCACATTTACAATAGCTAGAACATGGAAGCAACCTAGATATCCATCAACAGATGAATGGATAAAGAAGTAGTGGTATATATACACAATGGAATATTACTCAGCCATAAAAAGGAACACATTTGAGTCAGTTCTAATGAGGCAGATGAACCTAGAACCTATTATACAGGGTGAAGTGAGTCAAAAAGAGAAAAAGAAATATTGTATTCTAACACATATATACGGAATCTAGAAAAATAGTCCTGAAGAATTTATCTACAGGGCAGCAATGGAGAAACAGACATAGAGAATAGACTTATGGACATGGGGAGAAGGGAGGAGAGGGGGACATGTATGGAAAGGTAACATGGAAACTTATATTACCATATGTAAAAGAGATGGCCAAAGGAAATTTGCTATATGGCTCAGGAAACTCAGACAGGGACTCTGTATCAATCTAGAGGGGTGGGAGATGGGAGGGAACTTCAAAATGGAGGGGATACATGTATACCTATGGCTGATTCATGTTGAAGTTTGACAGAAAACAACAAAATTCTGTAAAGCAATTATCCTTCAGTAAAAAAAAAAAAAAGTAAAAAAAAAAAAAAGCAGATATAATGTAACTCTTTTATCTAAAAGGTGCCTCTTCATGGTAACCTCATTGCTATTTTGTGGTTGTACTGATCTTTTCAAACCTTGGATTTTCATTACATAACCACTTCTTATCAGTAGAAATTATTTTGATTCTTGAATGAGGATCTGAAGGCTTAGCAAAAACACAATTTTATCAAGATTTTCCTCCCAAATTGAGATTAGTAGTTACTAAGGCAGGTAGTGCAGTGGTAAAGAACCTGTGTGTAAATGCAGGAGACACAAAAGACCCAGTNAAGCAATTATCCTTCAAAAAAAAAAAAAAAAGTAAAAAAAAAAAAAAGCAGATATAATGTAACTCTTTTATCTAAAAGGTGCCTCTTCATGGTAACCTCATTGCTATTTTGTGGTTGTACTGATCTTTTCAAACCTTGGATTTTCATTACATAACCACTTCTTATCAGTAGAAATTATTTTGATTCTTGAATGAGGATCTGAAGGCTTAGCAAAAACACAATTTTATCAAGATTTTCCTCCCAAATTGAGATTAGTAGTTACTAAGGCAGGTAGTGCAGTGGTAAAGAACCTGTGTGTAAATGCAGGAGACACAAAAGACCCAGTTTTGATTTCTGGGTCCGGAAGATTCCCTGGTGTATGAATGGAGACTTGCTCCAATATTCTTGCTTGGAACATTCCATAGAAAGAAGAACTTGGCAGCCTACACACAGTCTATGGAGTAGCTAAGAGTCAGACATGGCTGAGTGACAAAAAATACACACATAAGGGAGACCTATTGTCTCCTATGGGCATAATAAGATCTTAGAAATCAACATCTTTCACTTAGTCATATGTCTTCCTTGAGTTTATGAACTAAGAGTGAATTATATAACTCATATAAATTAATATAGAAAATTCAAACAACCTCTAAGAAAAATGGAAATCATATCCAAGGAAGTTTATTAGAGACAGAATGCTGAAGGTTTTTATTGAAGACTGATCATGTATGCTAATTCTATTCTAGCATATACCAAAATTCTAGTCTTTCATAAGAAAAGCTGTTGAGCCTAAATCATATTATTTTTACACAAAGTTAAGCATACTGACTTGTTCTTAGGGAATAATCATAAAATGAAATAATACACAGAATAGCTAATAGATCTTACCACACACCCGATGCCAAAGAAGCTGAAATTAACCAGTTCTATGAAGATCTACAACACCTTCTAGAACTAACGTTAAAAAAAAAAAAAAGTCCTTTTCATCACAGAGGATTAGAATGCAAAAGTAGGAAGTCAAGAGATATCCGAAATAACTTGCAAGTTTGGCCTTGGAGTACAAAATAAAGTAGGGTAAAGGCTAACAGACTTTTGTCAAGGAGAATGCTTGTCATTGCAAATATTCTTTTCCAAGAAAGACAAGAGACGATGCTACACATCAGTTCAGTCGCTCAGTCCTGTTCGACTCTTGGCAACCCCATGAATTACAGCACGCCAGGCCTCCCTGTCCATCACCATCTCCCGGAGTTCACTCTGACTCACGTCCATTGAGTAAGTGATGCCATCCAGCCATCTCATCCTCTGTCGTCCCCTTCTCCTCCTGCCCCTAATCCCTCCCAGCATCAAAGTCTATTCCAACTGGTCAACTCCGCATGAGATGGCCAAAGTACTGGAGTTTCAGCTTTAGCATCATTCCTTCCAAAGAAATCCCAGGGTTGATCTCCTTCAGAATGGACTGGTTGGATCTCTTTGCAGTCCATGGGACTCTCAAGAGTCTTCTCCAACACCACAGTTCAAAAGCATCGATTCTTCGGTGCATAGCCTTCTTCACAGTCCAACTCTCACATCCATACATGACCACAGGAAAAACCATAGCCTTGGCTAGATGGACCTTTGTTGTCAAAGTAATGTCTCTGCTTTTGAATATACTATCTAGGTTGCTCATAACTTTTCTTCCAAGGAGTAAGCGTCTTTTAATTTCAAGGCTGCAATCACCATCTGCAGTGGTTTTGGAGCCCCCCAAAATAAAGTCTGACACTGTTTCCACTGTTTCCCCATCTATTTCCCATGAAGTGATGGGACCAGATGCCATGATCTTCGTTTTCTGAATGCTGAGCTTTAAGCCAACTTTTTCACTCTCCTCTTTCACTTTCATCAAGAGGCTGTTTAGTTCCTCTTCACTTTCTGCCATAAGGATCATCTGCATATCTGAGGTTGTTGATATTTCTCCTGGCAATCTTGATTCCAGCTTGTGTTTCTTCCAGTCTAGCATTTCTCATGATGATGTACTTTGCATATAAGTTAAATAAGCAGAGTGGCAATATACAGCCTTGACATACTCCTTTTCCTATTTGGAACCAGTCTGTTGTTCCATGTCCAGTTCTTACTGTTGCTACACATGGACATCACCAAATGGTCTGTACTGAAATCAGATTGGTTATATTCTTTGCAGCTGAAGATAGAAAAGTTCTATACAATCAGCAAAAACAAAACCTGGTGACTACAGCTATGAAACTAAAAGATACTTGTTCCTCAGAAGGAAAGCACAGACAAACCTGGACAGAGTATTAAAAAGCAGAGACATGACTTTGCTGACAAAGGTCCATACATACGATCAGAGCTATGTGAGAGTTGGACTGTAGAGAAGGCTGAGCATGGAAGAATTAATACTTTCGAATAGTGGTACTGAAGAGTACTGTTTTGAGAGTCCCTTGGACTGCAAGGAGATGAAACCAGTCAATCCTAAAGGAAATCAACCCTAAATATCCATTGTTAAGACTAATGCTGAATCTCAATCTCCAATGCTTCAGCCACCTGATTAAAGAACTGACTCAATGGAAAAGACCCAGATGCTGGGAAAGAGTGAAGACAAAAAGAGGTGGGGGCACCAGACAATGAGATGGTTAGATAGCATCACTGACTCAATGGAGATGAATTTGAGCAAACTCTGGGAGATGGTGGAAGACAAAGGAGCCTGACATGCTGCAGTCCATGGGGTTGCAATAAGTTGCATATAACTTAGTGACTGAACAACCACACACCAATAAAAAGCAAATAACTCTGAATGATGACAGCAAGATGGCAAAATAGGAAGCCCCAAATTCTTTCCCTTAGGGACACTGATGTAACAGTTGCATAAAGATATAGTTTGGGATTATGTTGATGGTACATGCTTCCAGAGATGATTTACTTTCTTCCCTGCTTGTTACCTCAGCTGCTAATAGATCATGCCATTTTATTTTTTTTTTCACTTTCTTTTTTTTAAAATTTTATTTATTTTTTTTATTTTCTTTTTTTTTGTATTTATTTATTTTTTTACACAAACTCCCAAACATGCCATTTTAAAATTTAATCTCTATCTGAGATTGATTTGAATTTACCTATTTACTGTGAATTTGGACTACAACCTGGTTGAGGCCAGGCTAGTCATTTCAGCTTCTCAAGCATTATTTTTGTTTTTACACCTGAGCTTACTGTTAAATAATAGAATTTCTGTTGTAGGTTACTGAATATGTGGAAATAGGGAATGTTTAGCTCTTAATCATCCTTAAACTTAGGATTTAGCCTCTTAGTTCCAGTTTTACTGGGGGAGGATTTCCTATTTAATTCTCTGCTGACAGTGGCCAAAGGCCATGTCTGTTGTTTCCTGCATAATGCTCAAGTCATCTTGGCAATATTTCCTTGTTCACAATCAGCTTTAAGGTTCAATATATATTTTCATGTTTTCTTCACTTAGGATTCTGAAATATTGATTAATCTACATTAGCTTGCTAGCTCTTTAACACAAGTGTCACCTTTTGTTGTTTAAATTTTTTTTTTT
>SJYX01017568.1:0-20858 GCA_006410675.1 Oreotragus oreotragus | reverse complement strand
GGAGTGGGTTGCCATTTCCTTCTCCAGTGATTTTGGAGCCCCAAAAAATAAAGTCTGACACTGTTTCCCCATCTATTTGCCATGAAGTGATGGGACCAGATGCCATGATCTTAGTTTTCTGAATGTTGAACTTCAACCCAACTTTTTCACTCTCCTTTTTCACTTTCATCAAGAGGCTTTTTAGTTCTTCTTCACTTTCTGCCATAAGGGTGGTGTCATCTGCAGGTTATTGAATGAGCCATAGGTATTCCCCTCCCTTTTAAACCTCCCTCCAATCTCCCTCCCCATCCCACCACTCTAGGTTGATACAGAGACCCTGTTTGAGTTTCCTGAGCCATACAGCAAATTCCCGTTGGCTATCTATTTTATATATGGTAATGTAAGTTTCCAGGTTACTCTTTGTTGTGATTTTTTAAAATAAAAATGATTTTCCATTTCTCCTTTACTACTGTTCTAAATGTATATATATTATAGCAATACAATGAAATTCATCTATCTGATTAATGATGCCTATTAAATAAAATATTAGTCTTATATAGGATCCTGTGCATATTTAATTTCATTTTAATTAATGTTCTTTATAATTATATTTTATTGTAGGTTCTATAATCAAATAAACTTTTGACTTCAGAACTTCCAATCTGTATTATCCCTAGAATTACTTTCTATATTAGCTAAAATATCTGAAAACATCCTTAATATCATTTTCCTCACCTGTAGTATTATTAATAGAAGATACCATTTCAAACTTGCAGGGTTTGTGCAGATTACTTGAAATAATGTATAGTTTAAGAGTATTAATGAATATTTTATGAAGTCCATAAATGCAAGTTTGTTTTCTTAAATTATTTTACTATAAATAGCTGGCATCAAAATATAATACAAAATCACATTTATAAATATTTTAATTATTATATTTCTTATAGAACAGACTAATTGTGCACCCATAAAGTGCTATACCCAGACTTTTATTCTCACACATATAATCCCAAGTAGAAACTGTAGTTTGATCTTTAATTCAAGGTCTAAATAAAATTCCAGCAATCCTCAGCATTTCAACATCCTGTCAGAAACTAAAGTTGTTCTATATAGTTCTCTAAATGTAAACTGTAGTTATCTATTTAGTGTCAAGGGCTTCCTGGCGGTTCACGTGGTAAAGAAACTGCCTGCAAGGCCTGAGACCCTGGTTCAGTCCCCGGGTCGGGAAGATCCCTTGAAGAAGGAAATGGCAACTCACTCCAGTTTTCTTGCCTGGAGAATCCCTTGGACAGAGGAGCCACGGGTTAGTCCATGAGGTGCAAAGAGTCAGATATGACTGAGCAAATAACTCTATTTAGTGTCACCTCTGCCTCTGGACTCTAGTGTCATTTGTGCTATATTATTTGGCTGCTTTTACACACATGTTAACATAAGCCATAAACATATGAATATAAATACACATACATCTGTATTAGTAATTTCTTAGTAATTTCCCAACTGTGCAAGTTACAAATGTCCCTCTATATGTTTGTGCAAGGGTATAAAAATATCAGGCAAAACACTCAGAGTAGGAAGAAAACATGCTGATTGTGTTTTATCTGAGAGATTAAATATTATCTGAGAATAATAATTTTAAGAGGTCTTCTTTTGCTTATCCAGTTTTTTAGTTGTTCTGAGTTATATTTTCATATAAATAACACACAGCAACAATACAATCTTTACCAAAAAAAAACAAAACAAAACACATATTAATTTCAGATAAGGAGTAAAATATTTTAACCTAATGTTTTCTTCGTGGTAAATGTTGCTAATGTCTGTTCAGTTCAATCATTCAGTCATGTCTGACTCTTTGTGACCCCATGAACTGCAGCAGGTTAGGCCTCCTTGTCCATTGCCAACATCCAGAGTTTACTCAAACTCATGTCCATTGAGTTGGTGATGCCATCCAGTCATCTCATCCTCTGTTGTCCCCTTTTCCTCCTGCCCTCAATCTTTCCCAGCATCAGGGTCTTTTTAAATGAGTCAGTCCTTCACATCAGGTGGCCAAATATTGGAATTTCAGCTTTAGCATTAGTCCTTCCAATGAATGTTCAGTACTGATTTCCTTTAGAATGGACTGGTTGGATTCCCTTGCAGTCCAAGGGACTCTGAAGAGTCTTCTCCAACACCACAGTTCAAAAGCATCAATTCTTCTGCATTCAGCTTTCTTTATAGTCCAACTCTCACATCCATACATGACTACTGAAAAAACCATAGCTTTGACCAGATGGACCTTTGTTGGCAAAGTAATGTCTCTGCCTTTTAATATGCTGTCTAGGTTGGTCATAACTTTTCTTCCAAGGAGTAAGCATCTTTTCATTTCATGGCTGCAGTCACCATCTGCAGTGATTTTGGAGGCCAGAAAAATAAAGTCAGCCACTGTTCCCACTGTTTCCCCATCTATTTGCCTTGAAATGATGGGACTAGATGCCATGATATTAGTTTTCTGAATGTTGAGCTTTAAGCCAACTTTTTCACTCTCCTCTTTCACTTCATCAAGTGGTTCCTTAGTTCTTCACTTTCTGCCATAAAGGTGGTGTCATCTGCATTTCTGAGATTATTGATATTTCTCCTGGAAATGTTGATTCCAGCTTGTGCTTCATCCAGCCCAGTGTTTCTCATGATGTACTCTGCATATAAGTTAAATAAGCAGGGTGACAATATACAACCTTGACATATTCCTATTCCTATTTGGAACCAGTCTGTTATTACATGTCCAGTTCTAACTGTTGCTTCCTGACCTGCATACAGGTTTCTCAAGAGGCAGGTCAGGTAGTCTGGTATTCTCATTTCTTTTAGAATGTTTACTGTCAGCAAATATTAGAGAGCCTGCTGTGTAGATTCATTTTTATAAATACTATTATTTCAATACTTTGAAGTCCTCAAATTTACCTTTACAGTTTCAAAGGGAATGTGACATCTGAAAATTCAGAACGTTGCATATACTTTCATCTGTCACAGTTTCCTATATCTCTTTGGCATTCTTCTTGGAATATATGTCTTTTGAATAGCTAGTTTCTTTTTAATGTAATTCAAAAATTAAGTTCCTGTAAAAATTTCTCATTATAACTTACCCGTTTTTGAATGACTTAGCCTATTCCGAATGTACTCTAATTTATGTTATCTATCAATATTATTGGGATAACATATTTTCCTCCTCATTATATACTTACACTGAAAGAATTAAATATATTTGTTCATCACATTGAAGTGTGACTAATATATGTCTGCACAGTGTGAATTAAAAGGCAAATTCATAGGGAACAAAATCAGTGAAAAAAGACAGGCAGTTAAAAAGTTATTGCAGTAGACCATGTGAAAAAGAGAAAATAGCAAGCCAGATTTAAGGGCTAGAAACAATAATTTTTTAAAAAATACCCAAATAAAGACAATTTCTTTTCTTCAGGATCTTAAAAATAAGTATAATTTGGGTATGTTGAAAATAGTGTGATTATATGTGTTTATTTGTATGCATGTGTTGGTATATGTGTTTTTTATGAACATGAGTTTGCTTGGAATATGGAGTTAGGGCAGCAACATAAATATGATACTTCATATAACATATTTCCCATGTGTGTGTGCTAAATTGCTTCAGTTGTGTCCAACTCTTTGCGACGCTATGGACTATAGCCCTCCAGGCTCCTCTGTCCATGGGATTCTCCAGTCAAGAATACTGGAGTATGTTGCAATGCCCTCTTCCAGGGGATCTTCCCAACAAATGGATCAAACTCGTCTCATGTCTCCTACATTGGCAGGCGGGTACTTTACCACTAGTGCTACCTGGGTTAGGAAATAATAAATATCTAATAGTTGAATATATTGGAAATTAGTGTATCCTGCAAAATATATATATATATTTCAGATCATATATTAAGGGAAAGCTAGCAATAAAGAAAGTAATTCATAAATGTATAAAATTCTTACTTAATATATAAAGATAAGACATGATCATTTCTCTGAGCACTGAAGCTCCATGTGAGACTGTAGCATTTGACTAACAGTTTTATTTTTCTTGCTATTTGAGTCATTTCTCCCTTACAGGGTAACCTCTGTTTCAGACTTGTTTGGTGTTATAGTTTCATTAGAAAGGAGTTGTTCCCAATTTGTTCTTTCCTGCTCAGGTATGACCCTTGCTGATGTAGTTTGGAAACCTAATTCCTGTACACCAATGGATGAGTCAGGGGTTAAACATGGAAAGCATGCCAATAGTCTTTAGGCTGCAGTTACAATTCACTTCAAGAGAAAGAGCAAAGGTCAGGGCAGAATGGGTACCTAGGAATTTTAATAGAAAAGCTATATTTAGCTAGTTGGATTGGTAGTGTTATAAGGTATAGGTTATATGGGTTTTTTTTCAAATAGAACAAAAGTAAAATTGATATATATGATACCTGGAATATCATTATGCATATTGTTATGAAACATGCACATTGGAATGCATTAAGTATTTTGGGGGGTGATTTTTGGTAGCCTTTAATGTACTTAACATCATACTAAGATAATGGGCCATTTAGTGTTTAAAAGTAAGTTTAAGAAAAATTTGTTCTGTTAAGTGAAACATTGATCTGCAAGGACAAATGTGAACCTCTTAGTCTATCTAAACTTTCTTTGTTATAAAAAAATTAGCTTATATTAACAAGTCAGGTATATCCATAAGATAATAATGATTATATAAAATAAAAACCTTATAATTTTATATTATTTGTTTATAACTTTATCTTTTTAATGTAAAAGTCATTTGTCATTTCTAGTCCTCAGTTCAGTGCAGTTCAGTCACTCAGCATACCAGGCTTTCCTGTCCATCACCAACTCCCGGAGCCTACTCAAACTCATGTTCATCAAGTCGGTGATGCCATCCAACCATCTGATCCTCTGTCATCCACTTCTCCTCCCACCTTCAATTTTTCCCAGCATCAGGGTCTTTTCAAAAGTGTCAGTCCTTTGCATCAGGTGGCCAAAGTATTGGAGTTTCAGCTTCAACATCAGTCCTTTCAATGAACACCCAGAACTTGTTTCCTTTAAGATGGACTGGTTGGATCTCCTCGCAGTCCAAGGAACTCTCAAGAGTCTTCTCCAACACCACAGTTCAAAAGCATCAGTTCTTTTCATTTCATGGCTGCAGTCACCATCTGCAGTGATTTTGGAGCCCAAGAAAATAAAGTATTTTATAATATAAAGTGATTATTGCAATCACTCCCCTGTTAATATGCCAGTAAGGAACAGGAAAGCCTGGCATGCTACAATCCATGGGGTTGCAAAGAGTCAGACATGACTTGGTAACCGAACAACAATTCCTGCTAATGGGCCAATTAACAAACCCAATAGAGTTTGAAAGTTGAAGGTGAGGTTGTTATTGTTCAGTCACTAAATAGTGTCCAACTCTTTGCAACCTCATGGACTGTAGCACACCAGGCCTGATCTTCACTATCTCCTGAAGTTTGCTCAAAGTCATGTCCATTAAGTCTGTTATGCTATCCAACTGTCTCATCCTCTGTTGCTCTCTTCTCCTGCTCTCAATCTTTCCCAACATCAGGGTCTTTTCCAATGAGTTATCTCTCTGCATCAGGTAGCCAAAGTAGGTAGGGTAGATCAGTTGCAATTTCCACTTAAGAAAAAAGAAAAAAAAACTGCATATGTGCATAACATCTAAATATAGTTTTAAGTATATATCTCTTAATATTTGATTTTATTAAATCTAACATGAAAAAATATAATTCTCAAATCATGGCATTGGTGGAATAATCTCTTAAATATTAGCTCAGATTAGCTTACAAAACTGACTTGAATATGGTATATCCTTTGTAGATGTTTCTTGGTTTTTTAAAACAATGGTTTGATTATTTATAATATTCCTTTGGTTTTAAATGATTATTGAAAGCTATATTTTTATAGAACTGTTTTGAAATATTTGTTTAGAAGTATTAAGATATTAATAAAATGCTTTGTCATGTCCTCTAAATTTTATTGTCTGCATAGTCCGCCCTTTTAGACAAGTTTTTCTTTGATAATATATAATATGCTAATGTTTAAATTTGTGTGTTTTTTTTTAACCTGGCAATTTACCATCCTCCTCAACAATGGGTAATAACCCCCAAGTTTAGAAACTTAAAAACACAATATTATACAAAATATTTAGATTTTTCCATACAAACTGAAAAAAAAATTCTGCACTGCATGCAATTGTCTTTGACATGATTCGTCTTTCTATATACTAATGAGACATTTATATTTTCCTTTCTGTGTATTCTAGTGTGTTACTAATACTTTTGTAACTGGCACATTGTAGATTTTATATATAATGAAAGCTAATCTTTTTTATTACATGTACTGTAAATAAAATTAAACAATTTTTATTGCACTTATATTTTTGTAGTGATTGTCCAAGGAATATTACCTATTGCTATGATGAAAAAAAATCATTATTTTCCTTTACTATCTCTAGATTTTATGTTTTTGTGAATTACATATATATTTATATATTTCTTTGAGAAGGGCACTTTTTCTTCAATATACTCAATTCAGCTTTTTCAGTTCAGTTGTTCAGTTGAGTACGACTCTTTGCGGCCCCATGAATCACAGCACGCTAGGCCTCCCTGTCCATCACCAACTCCTGGAGTTCACTCAGACTCACGTCCATCGAGTCAGTGATGCCATCCAGCCCTTCTCCTCCTGCCCCCAATCCCTCCCAGCATCAGAGTCTTTTCCAGTGAGTCAACTCTTCGCATAAGGTGGCCAAAGTACTGGAGTTTCAGCTTTAGCATCATTCCTTCCAAAGAAATCCCAGGGTTGATCTCCTTCAGAATAGACTGGATCTCCTTGCAATCCAAAGGACTCTCAAAAGTCTTCTCCAACACCACAGTTCAAAAGCATCAATTCTTTGGCACTCAGCTTTCTTCACAGTCCAACTCTCACATCCATACATGACCACAGGAAAAACCATAGCCTTGACTAGATGGATCTCTGTTGGCAAAGTAATGTCTCTGCTTTTCAATATGCTATCTAGGTTGGTCATAAATTTTCTTCCAAGGAATAAGTGTCTTCTAATTTCATGGCTGCAATCACCATCTGCAGTGATTTTGGAGCCCCCCAAAATAAAAGTCTGACACTGTTTCCACTGTTTCCCCATCCATTTCCCATGAAGTGATGGGACCGGATGCCATGATCTTCATTTTCTGAATGTTGAGCTTTAAGCCAACTTTTTCACTCTCTACTTTCACTTTCATCAAGAGGCTTTTTAGTTCCTCTTCACTCTCTGCCATAATCTCGACCAAATTCTACCTATCCATCTATGTACCTATCTACCTTGGAGAAGGAAATAGCAACCCACTTCAGTATTCTTGCCCAAGAAATACTATGGATAGAGGATCCTGGCAGGGCTATAATCCATGGGATCACAAAAGAGTTAGACATGACTTAGTAAGTAAACAACAACACCACCTATCTACCTATCATTTACTTATCTGTTTTCTAAGTTGGGTGTATATATGTATATATACTCATTCCATATCATTTACTTTCTCATCTTAGGAATTTTGCTTTGTCTTCTCAACAAAATGAATTTAATTCACCTTTTTTGCTTTTATTTTCCTTGCAATAACTTTTCATTTCCATTCCCTTTACATTTTATATTGTTTAAGATTTATCATATACTTTTTTGTGCCTTCCTGTACTTAATGGAAACAATATAATCTTCTTTACTGAATGAATAATGTAGTGTATTTCATTCATTCAATATTCCTTAATCATTCATTTATTCAACAAAAATGTATTAAACACCTTATTTGTTTTGGGCTATTACCTGTTCTGAAAATATAACAATGAACAGAAGAAATATGTGACCTTCTTTCTCAGCTGTATGACAAATAAATAGAAATGTAGGCCAGGTAGAGAAAATTTCTATAAGGAGAATTAGTAAAAATGTAAAGCACAATTTTTGAAAATGCTTAAAATATTAGATTTTTATGGATACCTCTTTAATGAAGTGACAACAGAAGTAAAAGAAGTAAAGAATTAACCCAAATGGATATCTGGAAAAACATTATTCTTTGTAGAAGGAACTGAATATACAGATGCTCTAAAGTAAAAATACTAGTGTGAAGAACAGCAAGGAATACAGTGTTCTATAATGTTTCTCTGATGAATGTATTATCCTGTTTTTGTCTTCTCATCCATTATTGGGCATTTCAGCTGTTTCTCATATTTTCAACATTGTGAATACATCTGCTATAAATATTTTTTCACATACTTTATGTTTTAAATGTAAGAGTTTCTTTCGAGCATATTCTTAGGAGTGAAAGTCTTAGACCAAAGGATAGCTGTATATTTAAACTTATATAACACAAATTCCCAAAGCAGTTTCATTATTTTACACTCTAACCAGAAATGTATATAAAATGTGATAGCTCCACATGTGCCGCAACACTTGAAATTATCAGAATTTTAAGTCAGAAGTCTAAATATGAGTAAATTAATTTCTTATTTTATCTTGACTTGGCATTAACATCGACTTATGAGAGCTTTTAGACATTTACTCAGTAAATTATAAGCAATAATTAGACATCATAACTAAGTCATTTTGATATTTAGCATAATCCCTGTCCAGTGTGATATAGGTGAAAAAATTAAGAATATGTGTTTAGTATTATTCCAGTGCTTCCTGATTTCTGCCCTTCTTGTAAATTTAACTGCAATTGCCTATCACTATATTATCATGGTATACTAATGTTAAGTTTAAGTATTTCTCGTTAAAATCTCTCATATTTTCTTGTTTATGTGCATAGCTTTCTGCCATTTAATCTTTTTATATTACATATACTTTATTTAAAAATTCATTAATAAATGCTTTATATTTTAGCTGCAGGTATGTTTTTCCCACTTCCCTGCTTTTAGTCACACATGCCAAGCATGTTAGAAGACATTATTATACTTTAATTCACAAATTTATTCCTCTTTAGTTCCACAGATGGATCTGGAAGGACATTAAGGTATTCCTTTCGAGAAAGTAGAAAGTTCCCTGAATTGTAAAACAATGCCCTGCCATTCATCAGATCAGAATAAAGGCAGAGGAAACACTGGTTGCAAAGTTGACAAGGAACAATATTTCCCTGCAGGGCGCACCATAACCATAAAATGTCACAACGATCTCTTTCTCTGAGAGAGACTACGGCTTTCTTTCCTACTGTGGAACACTGTCCTGTAAAATCCTAGACAACCAAAAACTTTGCTATTTGGAATTCTGTAGGGGAGAATGAACTACCTCCATGCCTAGAGGATCTGAGTCCCTTTGGCACAGTCAAGCAGTTTCGATTTACAGCGGAGGTAAACCTCTGCTTTCTGGCCACAGGGCTACACATCAATCTCAGTTTTGACATCTTGAAGGAAACAGAACCCTCGGCCAACTTGCAGACCAGATATAATGCTGACCCTTTTCTCTGGATCAGGCTTTGCTTGAGTCCGTCCAAACACTGTTTCCTTTAAGTGACGACTATTTCTAGCCTCCCTGCAAATCCTACATGAGCTCTAAATTTCCTTTCTTTGGGGCAAATGCTCAGAGATATAACCTCACTCATTGCAATGATTTAATAAACAAGAAGTGCATTTCTGATGGTTTAAGACAATGAAGAGGCTCCAAGAGTGGTTACTGTGACCCTGAGTGACATCAACTGTGGATCTCAATTTAATGATAACAGTTTAGGAAGTATCACTATGAACTAACATTTACTTTGCCAACAAAGGTCTGTCTAGTCAAGGCTATGTTTTTTCCAGTGGTCATGTATGGATGCGAGAGTTGCACTGGGAAGAAAGCTGGTCACTGAAGAATTGATGCTCTTGAACTGTGGTGCTGGAGAAGACTCTTATGAGTCCCTCGGACTGCAAGGAGATCAAACCAGTCTATCCTAAAGAAGACCAGTTCTGGGTGTTCATTGGAAGGACTGATGCTGAAGCTGAAACTCCAATACTTTGGCCACCTCAGGCAAAAAGTTGACTCATTGATGCTGGGAAGGATTGGGGGCAGAAGAAGAGGAGGATAGAAGATGAGATGGCTGGATGGCATCACCAACTCAATGCACATGAGTTTGGGTGAACTCTGAGAGTTGGTGATGGACAGGGAGGCCTGGCGTGCTGCGATTCATGGGGTCGCAAATAGACACGACTGAGTGACTGAACTGAACTGAACTGAACTATGAACAAAATTAGTGGTAGTGATGGGCTACCAGCTGAGCTGTTTCAAATCCTAAGAGATGATGCCATTAAAGTGCTGCACTCAATATGCCAGCAAATTTGGAAAACATGGCAGTGGCCACAGGACTGGAAAATATCAGTTTTAATTCCAATCCCAAAGAAAGGCAATGCCACAGAATTTTGAAACTACCACATAATTGCACTCATCTCACACATTAGCAAAGTAATGTTCAAAATTCTCCAAACCAGGCTTCAGCAATATATGAACTGTGAACTTTCAGATATTCAAGCTGGATTTAGAAAAGGCAGAGGAATCAGAGATCAAATTGCCAACATCTGCTGGATCATAGAAAAAACAAAAGTTCCAGGAAAAAAAGATGTGTATAAGAGACAGGTGACATTGAACAATATATGAACTGTGAACTTTCAGATATTCAAGCTGGATTTAGAAAAGGCAGAGGAATCAGAGATCAAATTGCCAACATCTGCTGGATCATAGAAAAAGCAAAAGTTCCAGGAAAAAATCATCTACTTTTGTTTTACTGACTATGCCAAACCCTTTGACTGGGTGGACCACAACAAACTGTGAAAAATTCTTAAAAAGATGGGAATATCAGACAACCTGACCTGCCTCCTGAGAAATCTGTATGCAGGTCAAGAAGCAACAGTTAGAACTGGACATGGAACAACAGACTGGTTCCAAATTGGGAAAGGAGTAGGTCAAGGCTGCATATTGTCACCCTGTTTATTTAACTTTTATAGAGAGTATATCATGCGAAATGCTGGACTGGATGAAACACAAGCTGGAATCAAGTTTGCTGGTAGAAATATAAACAACCTTAGTTATGCAGATGACACCACCCTATGGCAGAAAGTAAATAAGCCTTTTGATGAAAGTGAAAGAAGAGAGTGAAAAATTGGCTTAAAACTCAACATTAAGAAAACTAAGATCATAGCATCTGGTCCCATCACTTCATGGCAAATAGATGGGGAAAAAATAGAAACAGTGAGAAACTCTACTTTTTTGGGCTCCAAAGTCACTGCAGGTGGTGACTGCAGGTGAAAAGATGCTTGCTCCTTGGAAGAAAAGCTATGGCCAACCTAGAAAGCATATTAAAAACAGAGACATTACTTTGCTAACAAAGGTCCGTCTAGTCAAAGCTATGGTTTTTCCAGTAGTCATGTATGAGACGATCCAGAGGGGTGGTACAGGGAGGGAGGAGGGAGGGGGGTTCAGGATGTAGAACACGTGTATACCTGTGGCGGATTCATGTTGATGTATGGCAAAACCAATACAATATTGCAAAGTAATTAACCTCCAATTAAAATAAATAAATTTATATTAAAAAAAAGAAACCTGAACACCACAGAATTGATGCTTTTGAACTGTGATGTTGGAGAAGATTCTTGAGAGTCCCTTGGACTGCGTGGAAATCCAACCAGCCAATCCTAAAGGAAATCAGTCCTGAATATTCATTGGAAGGACTGATGCTGAAGTTGAAACTCCAATACTTTGGCCTCCTGAGGCGAAGAACTGATTCACTGGCAAGACCCTGATACTGGGAAAGGTTGAAGGCGGGAGGAGAAGGGGACGGCATAGGATTAGATGGTTGGATGGCATCACTTACTCAATGGACATGAATTTGAACAAGCTCTGGGAGTTGGTGATGGACAGGGAAGCCTGCTGTGCTGCTGTTCATGGGGTCACAAATTTTCAGATATGACTGAGCAACTGAACTGAACTCACTGAATTTTTAAAATAATGTTTTTATTTAATCATTAAAATTAATGATTATTGTGTTTTCAAATTCTTCCTATTTTCTCATTTGTATTTTGTGAGAATTCAGTTTTGAATTAAAAAAAAAAAATCAAGGAAGCCCAAAAGAAATATTTTATTACATCTGCATGCTTAAGTGTTTTCCATTTTTTTAAAAGTTGAATATATTGATTTTTAGAGACATCTGCTTTTATTATTCAAATTCAAGGTTTTTTTGGTAAATAAATTTTTTCCTGCTCTTCAATGTGCAAATCAGAGATTAAGCGTGTCAAATTAGTCTCTGGCAAGGTATTCAACTTAGGGAACTTAACAGTGTCAACTAAAAAGCTCCAAGTCATTGATATATGTATTACAGTCCATCAGATCTTAACTTTTTACATAATTCATTTTCTAAAAATAGATTTATTATAATCNTTTTTTCCTGCTCTTCAATGTGCAAATCAGAGATTAAGCGTGTCAAATTAGTCTCTGGCAAGGTATTCAACTTAGGGAACTTAACAGTGTCAACTAAAAAGCTCCAAGTCATTGATATATGTATTACAGTCCATCAGATCTTAACTTTTTACATAATTCATTTTCTAAAAATAGATTTATTATAATCCAAGATACTGAAATTTCATCACAAGATTACACTGTTTTTAATGACATGATTTGTTATAGTCATTTTCTTCATCTCAAAAACCAGGGGAATTCCCTGACAGTTCAGGAGTTAGGACTCCATGCTTCAGTGCAGAGGGCACAAGTTTGATCAATGGTCAGAGAAATAAGATATTTACTGCATGCTATGCAGTGGGCCAAAAGCAAAGAAACAAATTTCATCACAAGATTACACTGTTTTTAATGACATGATTTGTTATAGTCATTTTCTTCATCTCAAAAACCAGGGGAATTCCCTGACAGTTCAGGAGTTAGGACTCCATGCTTCAGTGCAGAGGGCACAAGTTTGATCAATGGTCAGAGAAATAAGATATTTACTGCATGCTATGCAGTGGGCCAAAAGCAAAGAAACAAAAAACAAACAACAACAAACAAAACAAACACTCAGTGGCAGTAAAGGAGTATATGCTCAAAAAATTTATTAAATAAAATTATTATTTTAAAGCCAGTCTGAGTAAAGTATGCATCAGAATACTATTTCATGGGAGATTTTGTATCTCTTTACATCTATCTATATATATATATATAGATGTGACATGATGTGGTGATATGGTACCAAATTATGATATTGACATTAAGCATTTACTAAGTATATGCAGCACATAACAAAGGACACTTTTGAATAATATTTCTAGAAAGCAAAAATCCATTTTATTTCTATTATTTTGCCATATTTTTCTAACATTTTAATAAATATTTTTATAGCTACTTTACTATGATATGTATCATCTTGAATATGTTCCACATACTCTATTTTTGTGATCGGTCTTCTCTAGGTACCAGAAATATTTTGAATTTTCAAAAGACATTTCAGAACTCTACTCTTATGAAAGAAGTACATTATATATAATCAACTATATATATATTTATAATATTCAACATCATTTAACCTGATTATATGCATACTAATGTCACATAAATGCTTATGAATAAGCTGTTTTTATTAATATAAAACATAAATAAAATATGAAGGGGGAATTTTAATTGTTGCTTTAATAATATCTTTAGTTATATGTTCTTTCCTTCTTTGTAATAAACTGTGTGTGTGTGTCTGTGTACTTTTTCTCCAAAACAAAGCAAGTGAACATAGACAGTTGAAAATGTCATTTCGGCAGTACACTAATTGAAGAAATGAGCTGTGTAGTTCTCCTAGCCTTTATCCCTTGAAAACATGATTGTACCTGATTCTTCAGATCTGGGGATGGCAGCTTGCCTTCAAACATCAGTTTTTGGTGGGCATAAGAAAATTTATTGATTTTTAGTTATTTTCTGTTGTCGCTATTTTAAGGATGATGGCTTCTAAGCTCTTTAAATGTCAGAGTTGAAATGAAGAGTTTCACTTAATTTTCCTAAGATGTTTGTATAATTTTATGACATTTTATCACATCGATTCATGTAACTGAACTACAGTTCAATTTAAGAACCCTTCTGTCAGCAAAGGAACTTGCGACCCCATAGACTATAGCCCACCAGGCTCCTCTGTACATGAGGATTCTCCAGGCAAGAATGCTGGAGTGGATTGCCACGCCCTCCTCCAGGGGATCTTGCTAACCCAGGTATTGAACCCGGGTCTCTCACATTGCAGGTGCATTCTTTACCATCTGAGCCATCAAGAAAGACCCCTATCACATAGATTCATATAACTGAATTACACTTCAAATTAAGAACTCTGGGGTAAGCAAAGGAACTTAATTTGAAAGAAGATTAAAGACATGCCAATTAGTAGATAAGTTTCATGAAAAACATTTAGTGATTTCTTTTGTAAAGTATTAATTACTCAGTCATGTCTGACTCTTTGTGGTCCTGTGGACTATAGCCCACCAGGCTCCTCTGTACATGGGTTTCTCCAGGCAGGAATACTGAAGTGGGTTGCCATTTCCTTCTCCAAGGGATCTGCCTGATCCAGGGATTGAACCTGGGTCTCCCATATTGCAGGCAAACTCTTTACTGACTGAGCCACCATATGATTTTTGTAAAGGTTGAGATTTTTTACAATTTCACTTTGAAATTCTTTTGTAAAGGTTGAAAGGAAAATACTTACCTTGGAAATCCTGTGGTTGTCCTGCTCTAGTATTATAATTGGGAAAGATAAGACAAGTATAATTTTTCACAAGCATTGTATAAATTAATTGAAACAACTGCATTTTAAGTACTACACCCAAATATTTAAATACAAAAGCATAATGTTCACAACCATTACAAAAACTAATGGTAAAATGTATTGACATGTCATTATAATTAGTTCGCTTCCTGTGCTTTTCTCTATTTTGATCATGCCTGTGAAATTTCATTAGATTAAGAGGAACTGCCTATGACATTTTCTTGTGATGAATTAGTATAAATCTAGAGATTTTATTTGTGATAATGTAAATCAACTGAACAGAACCTTAAACATTAAAAGTCCAGATGCATTTCATATAGTGTCCTATGTAAGTAGTGACCATTTTAAAGTCCCTAAAATTGTAATTGTAATTACCATTTCTTTCTTTTCTTATATTGTCCACCAATATTTCTGTCTGTATATCTGTTTTTGACTCTTTTCTCGGAATTTAAAATGAATAAGCACATTCAGGAATGAGATTGATAACTGTACTGAGAATTATCTCATTACATCTGACATTATGTATCTGGCAGATGGCTGGAAAAGATAGTTTCTTATATTCTGCTATTTTTGTTTCCTTAGCATTAGAGAGATTCAGAAATATAAAGAAGAAACATCATTTTTCTTTTAAAGGGCATGCTTTATGTTAATCTCTAACTCTCCTTGTGGAAGAGGCAATCTGAGAAGTAATTTTGTTAGAGAGAAGGAAGAAAGGATATAAACAGGTCAAATATTTCTAGAAAGCAAAAATCCATTTTATTTCTATTATTTTTTTCCATATTTTTCTAACATTTTAATAAATATTTTTTATAGCTACTTTACTATGATATGTATCATCTTGAATATGTTCCACATACTCTATTTTTGTGATCGGTCTTCTCTAGGTACCAGAAATATTTTGAATTTTCAAAAGACATTTCAGAACTCTACTCTTATGAAAGAAGTACATTATATATAATCAACTATATATATATTTATAATATTCAACATCATTTAACCTGATTATATGCATACTAATGTCACATAAATGCTTATGAATAAGCTGTTTTTATTAATATAAAACATAAATAAAATATGAAGGGGGAATTTTAATTGTTGCTTTAATAATATCTTTAGTTATATGTTCTTTCCTTCTTTGTAATAAACTGTGTGTGTGTGTCTGTGTACTTTTTCTCCAAAACAAAGCAAGTGAACATAGACAGTTGAAAATGTCATTTCGGCAGTACACTAATTGAAGAAATGAGCTGTGTAGTTCTCCTAGCCTTTATCCCTTGAAAACATGATTGTACCTGATTCTTCAGATCTGGGGATGGCAGCTTGCCTTCAAACATCAGTTTTTGGTGGGCATAAGAAAATTTATTGATTTTTAGTTATTTTCTGTTGTCGCTATTTTAAGGATGATGGCTTCTAAGCTCTTTAAATGTCAGAGTTGAAATGAAGAGTTTCACTTAATTTTCCTAAGATGTTTGTATAATTTTATGACATTTTATCACATCGATTCATATAACTGAACTACAGTTCAATTTAAGAACCCTTCTGTCAGCAAAGGAACTTGCGACCCCATAGACTATAGCCCACCAGGCTCCTCTGTACATGAGGATTCTCCAGGCAAGAAGGCTGGAGTGGATTGCCACGCCCTCCTCCAGGGGATCTTCCTAACCCAGGAATTGAACCCGGGTCTCTCACATTGCAGGTGCATTCTTTACCATCTGAGCCATCAAGAAAGACCCCTATCACATAGATTCATATAACTGAATTACACTTCAAATTAAGAACTCTGGGGTAAGCAAAGGAACTTAATTTGAAAGAAGATTAAAGACATGCCAATTAGTAGATAAGTTTCATGAAAAACATTTAGTGATTTCTTTTGTAAAGTATTAATTACTCAGTCATGTCTGACTCTTTGTGGTCCTGTGGACTATAGCCCACCAGGCTCCTCTGTACATGGGTTTCTCCAGGCAGGAATACTGAAGTGGGTTGCCATTTCCTTCTCCAAGGGATCTGCCTGATCCAGGGATTGAACCTGGGTCTCCCATATTGCAGGCAAACTCTTTACTGACTGAGCCACCATATGATTTTTGTAAAGGTTGAGATTTTTTACAATTTCACTTTGAAATTCTTTTGTAAAGGTTGAAAGGAAAATACTTACCTTGGAAATCCTGTGGTTGTCCTGCTCTAGTATTATAATTGGGAAAGATAAGACAAGTATAATTTTTCACAAGCATTGTATAAATTAATTGAAACAACTGCATTTTAAGTACTACACCCAAATATTTAAATACAAAAGCATAATGTTCACAACCATTACAAAAACTAATGGTAAAATGTATTGACATGTCATTATAATTAGTTCGCTTCCTGTGCTTTTCTCTATTTTGATCATGCCTGTGAAATTTCATTAGATTAAGAGGAACTGCCTATGACATTTTCTTGTGATGAATTAGTATAAATCTAGAGATTTTATTTGTGATAATGTAAATCAACTGAACAGAACCTTAAACATTAAAAGTCCAGATGCATTTCATATAGTGTCCTATGTAAGTAGTGACCATTTTAAAGTCCCTAAAATTGTAATTGTAATTACCATTTCTTTCTTTTCTTATATTGTCCACCAATATTTCTGTCTGTATATCTGTTTTTGACTCTTTTCTCGGAATTTAAAATGAATAAGCACATTCAGGAATGAGATTGATAACTGTACTGAGAATTATCTCATTACATCTGACATTATGTATCTGGCAGATGGCTGGAAAAGATAGTTTCTTATATTCTGCTATTTTTGTTTCCTTAGCATTAGAGAGATTCAGAAATATAAAGAAGAAACATCATTTTTCTTTTAAAGGGCATGCTTTATGTTAATCTCTAACTCTCCTTGTGGAAGAGGCAATCTGAGAAGTAATTTTGTTAGAGAGAAGGAAGAAAGGATATAAACAGGTCAGAGGTATTATGCAACCATCAGCATCATAAATTATTTTGTATTATGCAATGATGCACTGATTTTATACACAATTAAGGCAAATGATTTTGTCAAATAGTTTTACTATGAAAAGGATTGTCAAAGATTTTTATATTTACTTTCTGGGTAATCTAGGACATAAAATATATTTTCTATAGAGTGCTTTGGAATTTACATTTCTTGATCATTTGCCAAATGTAACATGGTAACAGGGTCATGGACTTCAATTAACTCACATTTAATTTTTTAATGCTATACCAATCTGGGGTCTCAAAGAGACAGACATGACTGAAGCAACTTAGCATGCACATACACAATCTACTAGTGATCTACATTTTGGTGGTTAAAAAGGATGAGCTTTAATAGGAAAAATCTCAAATAGGAAAGAAAGTATTGCTTTAAATAAGTTTTCTTTCTATCCTTGACAGTCTTTTTTTTCCAAAGCATTTGGGACTATGTTTATTTGCTGATTGAAAATATTGTTTAAAGTGAGGATCATAAAATTTAACTTAAACTTTCTCAACATTTCACTTAAAATATAACTTTAAAACATTACACATTACATTTAAGTATTAAAAACTTAAAATACATACATGGACACATATACACACATTAACTTTGCTTTTTCAAAGTATTTTATGCCTGGTTTTTATCATGTCTTTCCAAAATGTATTTTTTTCCTGGCAATACACTTTGAAATTCATATGAATATTTTGTAATTAAATATCAAGTACTACTAGCATAAACAAGTTTGAAATAAAACAAGTGATTTTTCACAAGTACACATATCATTTTATAGGTAAATAAATATCTGTTAGATATTTATCTGCTAATCACAAACATTTAGCATTAGCAGTCTATTTTTAAAGAAGTTTAATGATTAATCTACTGATTCTGTTCAAATTTTATTGGAATTTAAAGAGCACTTTTTTAATAAGTAACCTATTGAGTGACTATCAGTTTATATAACTTACTGGAAACATAAAAACCCCACATTACTAAACATGCAGAAAAGACATGTATATGTTATACATATATAGTATGCAGAAAACTGTTTATATGCAGAGACAAGACAATCTCTGAAACAAGAAAATCAGAAGAGCCCTGAGACAAGAGAGAAAATTACCAATATGTATCAAACTAAGGTAATGCCAAAGAATGTTCAACCTACTGAACTACTGCACTCATTTCACACGCTAGCAAAGTAATGCTCAAAATTGCCCAAGCCAGGCTTCAACAGTATGTGAACCGTGAACTTCCAGATGTTCAAGCTGGATTAGAAAAGGCAGAAGAACCAGAGATCAAATTGCCAACATCCATTGGATCACTGAATAAGCACCGGAAAAATATCTACTTCTGCTTTATTGACTATGCCAAAGCCTTAAACTGTGTGGATCATAGAAAACTGTAACAAATTCTTAAAGAGATGGGAATACCAGACCACCTAACCTGTCTCCTGAGAAATCTGTATGCAGGTCAAGAAGCAACAGTTAGAACTGGATAAGGAACAACAGACTGGTTCCAAATTGGGAAAGGAGGACATCAAGGCTGTATATTGTTACCCTGCTTATTTAACTTATATGCAGAACACATTATGCCAAATGCTGGACTGGATGAAGCACAAGCTAGAATCAAGATTTCTGGGAGAAATATCAATAACCTCAGATGTGCAGATGACACCACCCTTATGGCAGAAAGTGAAGAACTAACGAGCCACGTGATGAAAGTAAAAGAGGAGAGTGAAAAAGCTGGCTTAAAACTCAACATTCAAAAAACTAAGATCATGGCATGCAGCCCCATCACGTCATGGCAAATAGATGGGGAAGCAATAGAAACAGTGAGAGAGTTTACTTTCTTGGGCTCAAAAATCACTGCAGATGGTGAGTGCTCTGGCCATGGAATGAAAAGACACTTGCTCCTTGGAAGAAAAGCTATGACCAACCTAAACAGCATATTAAAAGCAGAGACACTGCTTTGCCAACAAAGGTCCATTTAGGCAAGGCTACAGTTTTTCCAGTAGTCATGTATAGATGTGAGAGTTGGACTATAAAGAAAGCTGAGTGCCAAAGAATTGATGGTTTTGAACTGTGGTGTTGGAGAAGACTCCTGAGAGTCCCTTGGACAGCAAGGAGATCAAGTCAGTTGAGCCTGAAGGAAATAAGTCTGAATATTCATTGGAAGGACAGACACTAAAGCTAAAATTCCAATACTCTGGCCACCTAATATGAAGAACTGACTCATTGGCAAAGACTCTGATTCTGGAAAAGATTGAAGGTGGGAAAAGAAGGGGATGACAGAAGATGAGATGTTTGGATAGCATCACCAACTCAAAGGACATGAGTTTGAGCATGCTCTGGGAGTTGGTGATAGACAGGGAAGCCTGGCATGCTGCATTCCATGGTGTTGTAAAGAGTCAGACATGACTGAGTGAGTGGTCTGAACTTGGGAGAAGAAAATATTGCCAACTAATTTTAGAAAGAGTGATTTCCTCCTCTCAAACTCTCCAAGATATATTAAGTTAAAAAATTAAGAGGTGTAACAAAAAAAAAACCTGCTTTCAATATATGAAAGGAGAGAGTATGTGTGTTCATATATTTACATTAAAACACTTGTGAAAAACATAAATGTGCTAAACTTACAGAGAGGTAGCATGAGTAAGCAGCAGTGGAAGCAATATTCTTTGCTGTATGCATTTTCATGGTTTTATTTGTCAACCTTGTGATTTTATGAACTATTCAAGCTATAGTTTGTTCTTGTTGTTTATCTAAATTGAGTCTGACTCTCTGCAATCCCATGAACTGCAGCATGCCAGGCTTTCCTGTCCTTCACTATCTCCCTGAATTTGCTCAACTTGTATCAATTGAGTCATTGATGCCATCCAACCATCTCATCCTCTGTTGCCTCCTTCTCCTCTTGCTCACAATCTTTCCCAGCATCAGGGTCTTTTCCAATGACTGAGCTCTTGGCATCAAGTGGCCAAAGTACCAGAGCTTCAGCTTTAGCATCAGTCCTTCCAGTGAATACTCAGGGTTGATTTCCTTTAGGATTGACTGGTTCGATCTCCTTGCTGTTGACAAGGCTCTCAAGAGTTTTCTCTAACACCACAGTTCAAAAGCATCAATTCTTTGGTGCTCATCCTTCTTAAAGGTCCAGCTCCCACACCTGTACAT